>VDFB02370187.1:0-18772 GCA_007258455.2 Sequoia sempervirens
ACATGCTTCCTCAATTAATTCTTAATCCTCCATATGAAGTGTAAACACTAGGTCAACCACACCTAATGAAAACACAAATGAACACTGAAGTACACGCTTCCCAACAAGAAGATAATACATAGACAATGTAACACGCTATACCACACACTGAAGCATATCTAGGATACCATCATATTCATCCACATCAACTAAAACAAACTTCAAACTTAGAAAACTTCTCAAAGTCCAACCAAAGTGTGTAGACACACACAGAAGCTCTGGAACTCGTCTTCTAGAGTAAAAAACCACAAACACCTTTTTTGAAACACAGAGAACACCATTACAATACATATTCCATATCCACAAGACTTGAAACAGATTAGCGTAGGACTATAGAGCATAAACATTTCTCCCAGTTTAATAGATAAACAACTCTAAATCACTCCACACACACTAGTAATATTAACTTACACTTTGTTAATCCAAAGCTACAATCCAAGAGATGCTCACCAAAGGATAACCAAAACAACCCCTTCCAGATCCACACAAGCATAGGATCAAAGCATAGAAGAAACATGGAGAACATACTAGAGCATATATTATGAACACACATAACTCACTTCACTCTTTATTAATTTTCTCAAAAGGACCTGGTAACTCATCATTTCAACACATTTGCAACATCATAAGGATAGCTCCATTTACTCACAAAATATCAAAAACATCTCAACTATACATGCACAATCTATAACATTTTGAACCATGTTGACATCAATGACAATGCTAATGACAACACCACCAAACTTGTTCATACTTGCAACACTAGACTACCAAGGGACTAAGAAGCTAATCAATATGTGAAGAAGTGCATGCAATTTCAATAGCATGGGGACCTTATCCATACGCTAGTTCAAGAACTGAAACTAATTATTACACCTTGGCCTTTCTCATAGTGGGGACTCAAACTCATAGGAAAGATCACCCCTACCTCATCAAATGGTCACAATTTTATCATTACAACCACTGAGTATTTTTTGAAGTGGGTTGAAGAAATCCCTATAACCTACATCATGGGAAAAAAACCTCTAAATTCATCTTAAACTATTGCATTTTTCACTACGGTGTTCTAAAAGCCCTTATCTTAGATAATGGGACACCTTTAAAAAATTAGGATGTTTGTGAGTTATGCCAATGGTTCAATATTGAACACCAATTCTCTACTCCCTACTATCCCTAGGGTAGTAGTCAAGCTGAGGCTTCAAACAAAACCATCCTAAAGGTACTAAAAAAGATGGTCAATGAAGTTGGTTGTGGTTGGAATCTATAATTAAACCTTGCCTTATGGGCCTATAGAACTGGTATCCACACATCTACAGGTGCCGCACCTTTTTCCCTAGTGTATAGAACCAAAGCTATCCTACCCATCAAGGTTGAGCTCTCATTATTGAGAATAGCATTGAAAAATCTAATTTTTGATGAAGCGTATAGGGTGTCTTGGTTGAATGAGCTAGAATTGCTCGATGAGCATCATCTTGATGCTTTAAATCACTTGTAGGCATATCAAAACCGACTCAAGAGGAGCTATACTATGAAAATCAAAATTTAGTCCTTCTAGGTGGGAGACCTTGTACTGAAGGAGAATTAAAAGAACATGTCAGATCTAGAGAGCAAAGGAAAATTTGAACCTAATTGGTTAGGACTATTTGTAGCCACATCTAGTTGTGATTCAAGATCATATCAGTTGTCAAGACTTGAAGAAGAACCCTTGTAGGAACCTATCAATAGCACACATCTCAAAAGGTTTTATGCCCATGCTTGAAGGGTATAAATCTATAAAATCTGAAAAAAATAAAAAATAAACAAAATCCAAAAAAATAGAAAAAAGGATTGAAAATAGTAAAGAAAAAATTATCCTCTAGTGAAAACCACTTTCGTGGTGCTTTGGGTAAGTACCTTGATGAAAACCTAACAAACAACCACCTCGCATAAGTAAGCACTATCCATCCATCATTGACTCTTTGGTGTATCCTACTTCACCATCCATTGCTTCCATCCTTCATCCTTTATCCTATTTATTCTATCACCTATTCACATTTGTATCATAGTTGGATATTACATAAGTATCATATTCCCCTTTATTACTACTTGGCACATTTGTAAGGTCATTTTTTCTACCTACATCGAGGTAGTCTATTACAGAACACTATGGGAATTTGTCTATAATTGTATCAAATCGAGTTCTTGTATATCCTTTAAACACTTGAAAAATCCAAAGAATCAAAAAACATCAAAATCTTGTATAGCCAAAAATCTAAAACATCTCAAAATTTGTACCATCAAAAATCCAAAAACATTCAAGACATCTTCAACAATCCAAAACATCAAAATTCCTAAATAGGTCTAAAAAGTCAAAAAATAAAAAACATGGTTGTCAAACTACATTGTCTCTGAGTTTGAACGTAGGAAAGGCCATCATCGATGAGCCCCCGAGACACATTAGGTCAATCCTTTAGGATTCCACCACAATAATATGAAAATCCATCAAATGTTCATATCTCATCAATAAATGGTTACTAGTTAGCATTAGCCAAACTACATAATCTCTCTGTGTATAACATAGGAAAGGCCATCACTAATGATCACCTAAGGTGCTAGGTCATTTTCCCCTTAGGTCTTGGTCTAAACTCAGAAAATTCAAAAAAATGAAAATTTGAAAACCAAAAAAATTGGAAAACTTGAAAAAATCCTAAGAAACCTCAAAAAACCTGAAAAACCTAAATATTCAAATACACCCAAAAAGACCAAAAATGGTCTCAAAACATTTCCAAACATCAAAAAAATTGAAATATTGCAAAAATTCTAAAACTACCCATCCCATTTTTCTTTCACTCGTAACAACCTTCCATCCATAATAAATTGATCATCACTCTCAACATTTGGTAAAAAAAAGTGGAAAAAAGTGTGGCAATTTGTGAAGTGTGAACATAAATGTAAAAATATCAAGTCTTTATCATGAGTAAAAAAGTCAATAATGTTTGTATCAATGGCCTATAAAAAAATTAGTCTTAGTAAAAATATCTGATAAACATATTGTCCTAGGATGCATCCTTCCTACAATGGGCATCATCATCAAAAATCGCCTTAGCTATGGTACTTTGGCAAGAGATATAAATAACATTGACTATTTGTTCATCTTGATCTTTTCTTATGATTTATCATGTTGACCCATTTTAAGGACCTCTCGATGATGTCTATCGAAATGATTTAGAGAGAAAGGAATGGGGCATTGATCATTATCTTTCATTTCCTATGCTTGTGGGTTATTCTTGTAATATAACCTTGGAAAATACTTGCTTTGTTGTGTGTGTGGGAAGGTCATTTTGAATAGATTGTTGACTATTGCATATGCTTTTGGTCTAAAATATTCTAAAATTCTAATCTACATTCCAAAAAGGTTTCCATATGTCAGGTGTGAGAAAGGATACTCCTATCTATTTGTAGAGTCAAAGTCCATTGCACTAGATACAAAGCCATCCTAGTTATCAATATTGTGATGCATTGTGTCTATGCGTTATATCAAAAATAAGGAATGAAATGATGAAGTATCCCAATCCCTGAAATAAGAAAATCATCAATCTTGTCACCATATCTAATAAAGTCTCAAAGAATTGTAGGCTTTTTGGACTTCTGAATCAATCTCAAAATCAATGGGTAGTCCATCCTATTCTTCTATCTTAATTTTGTGCTAACATGGTATCATGATAATCAACAAAAATAGTAATACATCCATGCTACATCAACAAACCATCATCATGCATACATCTTCCAAAATCTTATCATAATCATATCATGTCATCATATGCATAAAAATTTGCATCCATAACATAGCTTGTGCATCCATACATGATCATAAAGCATCACATAAAATAAAAGAACACCATATAATAATCGCATCAAATCATATCATATTTATCATCATCAAAATGTGACTATCATGATACAAGATATGAATTAGTGTGTAATGTCACCAAAAAAATGGATATACATGAGGATATCAAAAATTAGCCAATGAATGTAAATATATCATAAATCATGGTTGTACATAAAGAAAAAAGTCTACAAATGTGGGGTTGGCCTTGGATTTTCCTATCATCAAGATGGGACTGATCTTGGTGTCTTGTAGAATGCTATCTATGTCTGCTGCCAAAGGGTCGATGGACTGAAGGAGCACCTCTTAAACCACTAGGTTCCACCTTGCTCCAATGTGAAAAATCCATCTTTTGATAGTGTTGATGATGATGTCACTTGTAGCAATAGTGCAGATAAATTCCTCACAGACAAACTACAAAGAGCTTATCCTTCTTGAAATATCTTAAACAAAGACAACCTAAAAGGGGAATGCATTTAATAGGAAAGGTTGGATCAGTTCAAACCCAAGTCTCTAGTAGTTAGGTCTTGACCATACTAGGTTCACTTCAGGGTATGATGTGATATTGCTATTTATCTCAAGGGGAATAAAATTGTTTGGAATCATATACTACATACTAGGTTTTAATTCAATCATAAGATAATATCATGAAATTGAAAGATTTGAAAGAATATTTCATGAACATCAACAAATTTCTTACTTTCACTTAAGTAGATTTAGCTTTAAGCATTAATCAATTTCAAAGAAAATGGAAGATTTTCAATAAATTTCCAACCATTTGTCTATTTTTTGGAAAATTTTCAAGAATTTAAACATCTATTCTAAAATAAAGAATAAAAAATACTGAAAATTAAAATTTCTCCCCGTTATTCTCCACACATGCCCCAAAGAGTTAATCAAATAAAAGAAAACTACTTTATACTTCACCAGATTGCTTCATAGCTACATATAAAATGGTGTGAGCTTTTAAAGAGAGGGGTTTTAGCTTGGACACCGAGTAGGTTCTGCATGCACCCTTAAGCGGCGCAACACAAAGTTTTGTTCGGTTGAACTAACAAAACCAGATACAAAGATTCATGAGATAGGTAGCTATCAAATTAGCTCTAATATTGATTAATTTATAGATGCATACAAGTTTTTAGACTAGAATGATTCAAAAAATAGGAAAAAAGAACAAAACTTAGAGAAGTTTTATCTCTTCCGACATCCAAAAATTTTGAACTTAACTTAAAAAAAGGTATCCTATGGCCTTTTATAGAAATAAGACATAGATAGGATAAGACAAATACATGAGAGGAAATCCAAGGGATGAATCACATCAAGGCACGTGGAATATAGTGACTAGTAAGAGAATTGCAACCAAAGTCAATGAAGGTCAACCTCAATCTGCATGTTGAAGCACTTTAGGTTTTTCATCCTTTTATTATCGTCAAGAAAATAAATTGAATTAGAATAGTGTGTAGGAACTTTCCCATATATTCAGAATGATTACTTTATCACCTTGTTCCTACACTTTGTTCTACTTTGGGCTTTCTATTCTCAGGAATGGGCTTCCCCAAAGGTTGGCATTTATCTACATCACATGTGTAATATTGGGGTCTCCAACATTCTGGTGGACTCAAAGCCCTCTGCATTATAGCATCCCAGAGTATGCAACCCAATATGGATATAATTCATTTATGATTCAAATTTTTAATCATTCACAATTCCAAACTCCTCAGATCACAATTCACATCTCCTACAATCACAAATTCCATCTTAATTAAATCACTTTAAAAAAATTTTAAAACAAAATCATGTAAATAAAACCATCATTAAATTGATTATCATTTAAATTTCTCATAAATAACATTCTTTTCAGCATATCACAAATCCTTGCATAGTTATCTTTTATATACTGGGTTACCAGACTATCAGACTCATTAGATAACCTTAAGATTTTAAAACTTCATTTCACATTGCTACCCAGTACCCGATACCCAGTACTAAGCTTTACCCTGACATTTTCCCTAGACTTTGGTTTTACCAAAATTTCCATCTTACCAGACGTTGACTATCAAACTGGAACACTTTGCTCAACATTTGCATTAAATTTTTCCTTACTAACATTCCCAGTTCCTGGTATCCGGAACCCGAAACACTACATTACGAAGTACTCTTATACTAAAGATTTATCTTTGCTTTTCACTTCCAGTGATCTTTTCAACTAGCCAACATCCGCCATAGGTGTTAGTTTTCACTTGGTTCCCCAAGTCTTATAGTCTTGGGGCATGTTGTGAGACCACACACAACTTGCAACCAATAAAACCAAATTTAAACCAAAACTTGAAATTAAATCACCAGTTGTAAATTATAATCTATGCATATTTTAAAACAATAACTATTTACCTTTACCTAGATTCTGACATAAAAATAGTAAAATTCTTCTGAAAACATCCATGTGTGCTCTGATTAATTCTAGTTTCGGGAACTCAATAAAATAAATCAGTTTATTGGCATTGAACTACATAATATGGTAATCCTCCAAAGCCAACTAGGGATAGAGCCTTGCTGCTAGTCAAGCGTCCATAGCCCCAACAAGGTTATCTCAATAATTCCCCCCAAACATAGCTCTACTACCAACTAGACATCCATAGCCTTGGTAGAGATATTTGGATAGCCTAAAGAGTTAATATATATATATATATAGCTTTTGATATTTCATTGATAGCTCATTTTCAACTTACAGGAAATGAAGCCCACTATTAGGTTGGGAATTACAGTGGTAGGAAAAGTTATCCTTTAATTTTTCATTCAATGCAAATCCCTTCATCATTTCACTATTTCCCAAAAAATCATTTAATAATTCCTTGTTGGTGTGTATTTCTGGCTGAACTTTACCAATTTTATGCCAAATCCTAGCTAACTGCAACTCGCTATATGTTAGAAGATATGCATAAATTAAAATTTAGCAGCAAAAAATTTAATCACCAAGTTTAAATCTAAATTTCAAACCATTAGTTACCACCCTTTTCTGATCAAATTCTATGGCAACTGCTAAATACTCGACTAGCACTTCCGATTTAATAGCACTGCACCACATTAATGGATCAAGAATGTCATGATGACAGTTAAGCACAATCACATTATTCTACATTAAATTTTCATGCCTTAATGCCCATGTATTACTTCTTTCAAATTTTCCAGGTGATGATGTGTGCTGCCTTACCGGCTTAATTTTCCTTTCTGCTTTGCACACATAAGCACCTTCATAATTAATACGGCTTAATAAAAACACAATGATATGACAACCATTAATTTCAAAATCTTCAATTTGCTTGATTCGCAATTTCGTAGTGGGTGAATTTTGAAGTGAATTATCACCAACTGTGTGTAAAAAAATAATTTGATTTAACATTCCGCTCTAAAAATTCATCTATTGCCACCTTGCTTACGATTTCTAAGACTTCACTCAAGACAACTATGTACCACAACTTCTTCATGGCTTTCTATAAATTCCACACTTCTTTCTCAAATTCTTCACACTTTTACGCTTTCTTGTTATTTTGCTTTTCTTGCTCTACTTGTTCTTGTGTGCTTCTAGGCCATGGATAATCCAATTTTCTTGACCTACTCTAACCCCCAGATGTTTTCTTAGGTAGTATCACATTCCAAAGGCTTGAAATTTTTTTCTTCATTAGGACTTCCAGTTTCACTGTGCCAAACTTATGCTTAGTCCTTGGGGAAAATTATGTAGAATCCAGTCATTTATTCTTGTTCTATTCTGATGTGGATTCTCACTTTGTAGCATCACTTATGGATATTGGGCTTTCTGTTGAAGACGTTTGCTTTGCTACAAGACAAATAGTATGGCCTGAATATTTGGAGAATCTAGATACTATCCTCTCTGTTGCACACCCGACCATCAAAATCCCTTCCATGGATGATATTCCTCAATTCTTGGAACACAGGGAAGTGGTTCCACTCTGGCCTTTCCTCACTGAACTCCATATTAATGACTTTGAATTTCACCGGGAACTTGCCTACATAGGTTATTTAGCCCTGATGGATGACACATCCCACATCGACTGAATGGCTACTCATATCTGCAGTTCGACTACCTCTCTTTTTCTTTCTTTTTGATCTTTTCCTTTTTTACATCAATAATTTTGATGCTTGATGTATATAAATGATAAACACACACACACACATATATACATATATATATACATACATATATAAATAGCTTTTTCATACATCTTAAAGTGTGTATTTACTATGCATGGTTTTATCATTTTACATTTAACAGCACAATTTTACAAATTTTTGAATTAACTCTCATGTGTATGATAAGTTAAGAATAATTTTCTAATGCAAAGGGCCAAACAGAAAAAGAAAGAAAAAAAAACAAAACAACAAAAACAAAAAAAAAACCCTACAAAAAGAAAACTAACCCTAACTAACCAAACTTTCTAATCTAACAAACTACTAACCCTAACAAAGAAATTTATTTTAATTTCTATGACTATTTCCATTGTTGTTTTGGTACGAATTATAGTAGTTTTATCCTTAAATTCATTCAAAGAAAGTTCAAATGTCCTACTGTAACAATGAATTCTTTTAAATTTCTTACATTTAATAAACGTAAATTCAAAGGTGTACTTACCAATTTCTTGGCTCATATGTATGAAAACAACCTCATTAAAGGTCGATTGCACACACTTAATCTGATGCAACCATACTCTACCTTCTTTCAGCCTTGGTTCATGTATTTTTTCTCTACTTTGTTCATTTTCATGAACCGCTGTGTCCATTTCTCAACTTTCTTCTCCTCCAAAAAAATTTGAGTCTTTGGTCATGTCTTCACTTTGTACTTTGTTAGACCAAACAATATCACAATTCATATTACTATTAGAGAGAGAAAAAGTTAAAAATTGATACTATGTATCTTGTATAAAATCTGAAAATTTTCCCTGTTTAGCTTGTGAATTTTCAACTTGGAGCAAAAGACATGCGTTTCCCATTTGATTTTCCTGATGCTCTTCATTTGCATTTTTCACGTATATAGAGAATGATTACTCATCAATACTATTTCCTCTTTTTTGATGTGATGTCTCTAAATCTCAACATTCTCACTTATTTTCCTATAAAATGTTAGGATTTTATTTATAACAATTACAGTTATCAAACTGTTTTGATGTATCAACTAATTTTTTAATATTTTCAATTCCACTAGGGTTATACTTTTTTCTCATTAACAATCTCTTTCTTCTAGTAGTTAAAACTTCTTCAGTTAACATAATCAGCTTAAACATAGCCAAACTCACCCTAGTTAAAAAAATTTCACAATCAAGTTCACCATGATTAGTTGCATCATGAATTCCACACTTGGTGACTCTACCAAAGGTGAATAAACTCAAAGGATGTAATATTTTGTTACAAATTTTCAAAAAAAAATCAATTTCCATTTTGAAGAACCAGCTTGCACAAGACCTTTTCCTTACAAGCTACTTTTAAAACTCGGGAATAGCACAAATTTCAGCTTTTCCCTCCTAGCGCTAGTTCCTATTGATGACGATGTCACTTGCAACAACAATGTAGATAAATTCCTCACAGGAAAACTGCAAAGAGCCTATCCTTCTTGAAATATCTTAAACAAAGACAACCTAAAAGGGGAATCTGTTTAATAGGAAAAGGTTGGATCAGTTCAATCCCAAGTATCTAGTAGTTAGGTCTTGACTGTACTATGTTCACTTCAAGGTATGATGTGATATTGCTATTAATCTCAAGGGGAATAATTTTTTTTGGAATCATATGTACTAGATAACGGGTTTTAATTCAATCATAAGATAATATCATTAAATTGAAAGATTTGAAATAATATTTCATGAACATCAACAAATTTCTTGCTATCACTTAAGTAGATTTAGCTTTAAGAATTAAACAATTTCATAGAAAAAGAAAAAAATTCAATAAATTTCCATCCATTTGTCTACTTTTTGGAACATTTTTAAGAATTTAAACATCTATTATAAAATAAAGCATAAAAAATACTAAAAATTAAAATTTCTCCTAGTTATTCTCCATGCATGCCCCAAAGAGTTAATCAAATCAAAGAAAACTACCTTATACTTCACCAAAATGCTTCACAACTACATATTAAATGGTGTGAGCTTTTAAAGAGAGGAGTTTTAGTTTGGACACTGAGTAGGTTCTACATGCACCCTTAAATGACGCTGCACATAGTCTTGTTCAACTTGACTAACAAAACCAACTACAAAGATTCATGAGATAGGTAGCTATCAAATTGGCTCTAATATTGATTAATTTCTTCATGCATACAAGGTTTTAGACTGGAATGATTCAAAAAATATGAAAAAAAGAAAAATTGGAGAAGTTTTGGCTCTTTCGACATCCTAAAATTTTGAACTTAACTTAAAAAAGGTATCCTCTATCCTTTTATAGAAATAACACACAGATAGGATAAGACAAATACATGATAGGAAATCTAAGGGATGAATCAAATCAAGGCATGTGGAATATAGTGACTGGTAAGAGAATTGCAATCAAAGTCAATGAAGGTCAACCTCATCTGCATGTTGAAGCATTTTGAGTTTTTCATCCTTTTACTATCACTAGGAAAATAACTTGAATCGAGATAGTGTGTAGGAACTTTCCCATATATTTAGAATGATTACTTTATCACCTTGTTCCTACACTTTGTTCTGCTTCAAGCTTTCTACTCTAGGGAATGGGCTTCATCGAAGGTTGGAATTTTTCTCCACTTCATATGTAATACCAGGGTCTCCAACATTCTGGTGGACTCAAATCTCTCAGTGTTATAGCATTCCAGAGTGCGTAACCCGATTTGGATATAATTCTATCTGTGATTCAAATTTTCCTAACCATCCATACCCAAACTCTGCATCACAATCTGTATCTCTTGCAATCACAAATTCCACTCATTAAATCCCTTTAAAAAAAAAATTTTAAAACAAAATCTCATGTAAATAAAACCATCATTAAATTGATTATCATTTAAATTTCTCATAAATAACACACTTTTCATAATTTCACAAATCCTTGCATAGTTATCTTTTATATTCTAGGTTACTGGACTACTGGACTCATTAGATAACCTTAAAATTTTAAAACTTCATTTCACATTGTTACCTGGTACCCAGTACTAGGTATTCAACTTTACCTTGACATTTTCCCCAGACTTTGGTTTTACAAGAATTTCCATCTTATCGGACCTTGACTATCGAACCATAACACTTTTCTTAACATTTGCATTACCTTTTTCATTTCTAACATTCCCAGTTCTTGGTATTTGGTACCTAGAACTTTAGATTACAAAGTACTCTTTTACTAAATATTTCTCTTTACTCTTCACTTCTGGTGATCTTTTCAACTAGCCAGCATCTACCATAGGTGTTATTTTTCACTTGGGTCCCCAAGTCTTATAGTCTTGGGGTGTGTTGTGAGACCACACAACATGTGGTGCAAAGGAATATCTCTATAATGCAACATCCTATAATAAGTAGCCTCCATCATAACCTACCCATAAATGTGAGAAGACACAACCTAGCCTTGTGCCTATTGTGCATGCTAAGTTGCAACCTCTAGATATTATCAGTAGTCGATCTCCTAAGCTAGATGGATAGTGAGCTGGTGTACCTATTGTCTATCCTAGTCTCACTCCCCTATGACTTGTACCTAATGGTGGGCTACATCTCACTCCTAGTGAGTGGTGTCCTAATATCTCAATCTATCCCTCTTTGCTATCAGGACTATGATGTGAGCTTCTCATAGGTCGGGACCCTGCTACTACTGTTGATGCTAATATCTTTGCTAATCTGGTGGTGGTGGTACTTGTCTCAATGGATGAATCATTAGAACATTCCCCAACACCTACCCCACACCCTAATCTTGCTGTAATTGTTGGTGCCCATCACTAGGCACCTATCTATCATGGCTATCTTAGGGAGGCTACTGAGGAATTTGTTTTCCCCTGCCCTACCTCCTTCGCTATCCTCTGATCTATCATTTTCCTCTTCCCCTCTTGGGAACCTATCCTTCAGTAGGACCTGTGAGTCGTACAAGGGTATGTTGTCTAAGCCATGCATCATATGTAGGTGTGGTTCTTGCATTATAAGGTCCATCGATGTAAACCCATGGCTATGGAAAAAGTACTCTAAAATCATTAATGGCCACTTGTGGAGGGAACTATTGTCCCTAGACTATCTCTCAAATAGTCCATGCAAAATAATCCTTGTAAATTGGTTGTACTATATCCCAAGTCTTGCCAAACTTCTTGGCTACTCAGTCAAGGAGATATCTCCACCATGGTGTGCTCATGGAAAAAAATATATTTGGAATGGCATGCGTAAAATAGATTCTCTTGGTCATCATACTAGGGATGCACCTAAATCCATGGATTCCATCTAAAAATTACCTTATCATTTATGGCATGCCTCCAATAGGTAAGGCATGTGGTACTGATGTGTTGTAATGTAGTTATAACCCTATATCTATAGATAGAAGGTTGATCAGAATCTATGTCAACAAGTGTGATAATAGGATGGAGCATGACAATGTGCTCCCAAGACCAAATGTGGAAAAGAGTGACACCATCTCCTATAGCCCACCCCATCAGGTACACCACCTGATGCATGTCATGGTATAAAGAGGCAAGTACAATGGGGCCCCAAGCATAAATGGTCATCCTTTGAACCATCCCCTCCTAAGGGAGTCCCCAACTAAAAGTGAATCCTCTACCTCATCGGTTGGGAACCAATACTTCTGAAATCAGTGCTCCAATAACCAAAGTCAAATCTTGTACCTTCCCTCTATAATCCCACAAATTGATCTAGTGGCTATCCACCCAAATAGTCTCTAGACTGAGCACCTCAAAAATTACATCCATCCCAAAGTTAGTATCATAGATAACTCTCTCACCGTGAATAGGAATCTATAAAATGTGCCACATCCTTCAATGTGACTATGGCCTCTTTAGTAGGAAGATGAAATGAGGTCACACTGTAATAGTGTCGATCAATGCTATCATTATCATCAGATGGGTCTAGATTTCTAGCATGTGTGTTATGAACCCTAGTACAATTGTGTTGAGGAATAATTTCTCATCATCCCCAAAATGGAAAATGCAAGAAAGAATTCTAGGACAACGCTCCCTAGACATGATTGGTCTAATGATCTCCTACATGCATGAAGTGAAAAACATTAGATTTTTTAAAGAATGACAAAATTTGGAGTCTAAAACCCTAAAATTGCAATTTAACACCAATTTAACAATTGCCTTGCTCTGGTAAATTGTAATTTCATCATAATTATACAATTATGTTGCAATTTTCAATTGTCTATTAGCATTTGAGTGTGACACTAAACTTAAATCACCTAGTGTGACAATATTTTACAATTGTGCATCAATATTTCAATTAGGACATTGGACTAAAATTGAACATTATGTCACTATTTTACAATAGTGATGCTATCCTATAATAGCTCCCCTAGAACAAAATAAAATACCACGATGCATCATGACAAATGTGTCACTATAGTGCAATTGTGTTGCCGACTGTGACATAGGCATCACAATACAATGACAAAATTGTTTGGAAAACCTCAAAGCATAATAAATGCACAAAAATGTGAAAAACAAGAAAATTTTTGGAATGCGTATCAGGGGCCCTATGTCAGTTGGCCACTAGTACTCTCATACCCTATCTAAGAGGTGCTCAGGAAGCATTGGATCACCCATATCATTAGAAGGTCAGAGCAAAATCAATATGATCCCTCTAAAACAGTGAGTGCAAACTATTGAAAGTGACCCCTCAACCTATATTTAAGCCTAAAAATTAGGGCATTTCCCCTAATTTTGGTGAGAAAATAGAATTTTTTAATTCTTTTGATCATTTTTTAAGCTATGCAACTTATTTAGAGGCATTTTCTAGAACTTTTGAGCCTATTATTTCATCCCTAAGCTTATTTTTTGTTGCCAAACCTATGTTGAATCTTTGTCATTATATTGACTTGAAAGTTTTGATTTTTTTCTTTATCTATTGAGGGGAAAGTATATAATCATATTTCATTCCACTGCGGAAATAGTGGTGCATCTGAAAAATCATATTTTTAATTTTTTTTTTTATCTAAGCAGCAACATTGATCCAAAAAGTGTCAGTCTTTGAACCAATTTAATAGGTACCTCGCTTCAAAGAGGGGAAAAATGTAGACACTTAAAATCATCTTGATTGATATTGCACATCTGAATTTGATTACTAACACCATTTTGTCTTGAATCATCTCTTTTTGACCATTTAATTAAATAATATTTTTTGTTTAATTAAATTTATCATTTTCTCTTATTAATCAAATAATCAATGTTATTTGGCTAATTTATCCCCTTTCATGCTAATTTTTATGTTGTTTAATTGGATAATATGAATTATTTAAATTAAACCCATTAAGTCTTCTCATTTGATTAAAATAATCCTAATTATTTAATTGAATTCCATTTACCCCCTTTTTATTAAATAAGTTAATTATTTAATGAAATTCCTAATTTCATCCATCTTGCACAATTAAGTAATTTCTCAAATTACTTAATTAGCTAATTTCTCTCATCCTCCCACTTGCAATGGAATATTCCTTTAAAATATTCATCCATTTGCACCCTTCAAAATGCGAATATCTTGTAACAACTTCCTAATTTTTAGGAAGTGTGGTTCTTCAAATCAATGAGAGCCCTTGATTAAAATAATTGATTCTTGTCAACATGCATTCTCATCCATTGATGGGAATCCTTGATCCATGCCATCTCCTCTCATTACTTTTCATCCATTGATTGATCAAATCAATCCTAACTTTTGATTTAGTTATTTCTCCTATAAATAGTCCTCATTTCTATGAGAAAAGGATCCATTTTCATTTAGAGTAAGTATACTATACTAAATTTCAGAGCATTATCCATTAGCATTTTAGCATTTATCATCCATTTTATCTTAGATTTTCATCCATTTTAGCTTATGTTGCATCTATTTTCATCAATCTTCATCAATGGAATCCATTTGAAAGCTTGTTTCAACTAAGGAGTTGGGAAAGGGCTGACATCCCACATCAATGCAACACCAATCCCCCAATAGGATGAGGTTTGAGGAATTATATTAGTTTCCATTATGCATTTCTTGTTTGTTTATGTTTAATGGATTTTTTTATGTTTTCAAGAATTCCATTAGGAGCTTGAATTAACTAGTTATATCTTGGCTTATTTCATGTGGATTGGTGTAGGAGCACCATTGGATAAAAGTTGTCAATTCTTGAAGTTTTTGTCTAGGCTTTAGATTTTGGTTTGTTTTGCATAAAATAAGGTCAATGAGACCATTTGGTATTGTAATTAGTTATATGTAATGTTGTCTAGGTGTCTAGAAGGTCAATATGGCTAAGATTGTAAAATATTGCAAAATTGTCAAGTTGAAAATGCAAAATTGTTTAAAAGTTGCTAAAAGAAGATTTTAGAGGAAGTTCAATGATCATAGAATTTTGAAAGTTAGTTTGGATCAGTTAGATAGTTAGATAAGAGGGAAAGATTGCATATGTGTTGAGAAACATCGATGGAATGTTGTTCTTGAAATTGGAAAGAAGAAACATCAATAAAAAGCTTTGTTTTTTCATAAATTTTGTGTTTTCTTCTTAGTTTTTTTATTGTACATCCTATACAACTGCATAATGCTTTGAATTTGTTTTAAATTCATTTTAAGGTGTGAGTTGGCCTCTTAATGCATTTTTTTTATCATCTAATAGTGAATTTGGTGCAAGTTTGAGCAAATTTTTTGTGACTGGTTAATACACAATTTTAAGATTTGGTAACCTTTAAGATGTAACCCCGACCCATTCCACTTTATGTGGAACCTTTAGCTTGTGGAATGGGTTTGTATCATTAAGAAATAGGTGTGATCATGTGGTGAGAGATCAAGGGAGGTTAGATAGTATATTGGGCATAAAGCTCCAGGTTGGAAAGTTGAACTTTCCATGTGAAAAGTGAGGTTTTGAGTGGTAAAGTGTGTGTGGGGTAGTGTTATTTGATGTTGAATTGAGCATGCATAGAGGTAATTAGACATGTTTGAGGTGGTTTCATGCTTTGTCAAAGTTTGGTAAAGTGTTTTTTAGTAAAATCCTAGTGTTTGGGATATAAAAGAGGGCTTTGGAGTTAGGTATCTGGATGGTTGAGTTTTTGTCAAGTGATTGAGGAATCTTGGGTTTTGACACCTATAAACTACTTACCATGAGATTTTGAAGATTTAGGACAAGTTGCAAGAAAAGGTCCTTTGTAAAAGAGGCCTGATTGAGGCCTAATTGGTGTGAAAAATCTAGTTTTGAAGGATATGTTGAAAAGTAACATATTGAGGTTTTTTGGTATGTTATTGGAAACCTTAATGGGTCCCTGAAATGGTAATTTTTTTGGTCTGAAAAGATTCCATTGAGAAGATATAACCAATTGAGTGGGTTGGCTATGTTATAAGGCATAAGGAAGGATTGTTTAGATAAAGAGTATTTGAGAAATTTTTGACTTGAAGACTGTTGTTTTGTGTGGTGTTGTGTTTGAGTATATGCAAGACCTCCCTTGATTACATCAAGTGGTATCAGAGCAAGGAAGTAGTTCCTTGAGGAAGAAAGTTGTAGTTTGAGATTGGAAGGTGAAGAGGCAAGACTATAAAGATACCTCCAAAGACTAGTACGATGGAAAAAGAGATAAAGGAATTGAAAGAGCAGTTATTTCAAAAGGAAAGGCTCTATAAAGAGTCTCAAGAAGCCACCTTAGCAAGGATAGCAGTTATGGAGAAGAACTAGAGAAGGTGAATGGTGAATGAAGACCAGAGTGATAAAGAAGATGAAGGGGAAGAAGGAAGCCCCCTAGTCCAGGATGATGAAGATGACTTAGACCCTAAAGAAAAGAGAATGATTAAGATGCGAAAGGCAGTAAAATGTGACAACACTCCAAAAGTGAAAGTTGAAGTGCCAATGTGTGAAGGTAAGATGGATAGTGAAGAGGTTTTGGCTTGGATTGATGCCTTAGATAATTTTTTTGAGTTTGAAGACATAGAGGATAGTAAGAAGGTAAAATATGCAAATACAAAGTTGAAGGGCCCAACCCTAACATGGTGGAATTTTGTTCAAGGATATAGTTTCAAGAAAGGTAAGTCTAAGATAAGCTCTTGGGATAGGATGGTAGAAAAAGTAAAGGCTTAGTTTTTACTAGCAGATTATGCTATACAAACCTTTATGAAATTGCAAGATTTGAAGCAAAGGGAGTTGGATGTGATGTATTATATTGAGTAATTTCATAGGTTATGCATTAGGGTAGGTCATAATGAATATGAGGTTGAAAGAGTGGCTAGGTATTTGAGTGGTTTAAGATTGAGCATAAGAGATGAAATTAGTTTGAACCCTCCTAAGACAATGGAAGAATGTTTCCAAATGGGAGTAAGGGCATAAGATAGAATCAAGAGAAGGAAAGAAAGACAAGGAAAGGGTAGGCGTAACATGAATGGGGAAAGGAGGAACAAAGAAAGTCAAAAGAGATGTGGATATGCTCACTAGTAAAAGTGAGAACAAGCACCTAAATGAAGAGGTGGATGAAGAGGTTGAAAGAACAAGTTTTAGGAAAGAGAAAGGAATGCTAATGAGTTTTTTAGAGGCGGATGTTACAGAGGTGTGGGTGAGTTTGGTCACCCTTTCTTCAAGTGTTCAAAGAAGCTTGGTTCAACTTCTAGTGGTGGAGAAAAGAAAAATGATAGGAGAGCCCAAATTGTTCATGAATATGAAGCTGAAAGTTCAAGCTCCAATAATCTTCATGCTACTCTTGAAGTAGGTGAGATGTTAATGATGAAAAGACAAATGTTGAAGACCTCCAAGGAGAAAGAGCTAATCCAAAGAAGAGCCTTGTTCAGGATAGCCTGTAGATGCAAAAATAAGGTATGCAAAGTAATAGTTGATTTAAGTTGTACTAATAACATTGTATCTAGTGAAATGGAGGATAAATTGAATTTGGAAAGAGTGCCTAAAGAAAATCCATATAAAGTCTCATGGGTTAGTGATAATCAGTCTATAGTGGTGTGTGAACAAGCAATAGTTGAATTTCAGATTGGTCAATACAGGGATAGAGTTGTTTGTAACATATTACCCATGAATTGTTTCCATATGTTGCTAGGAAGAGTCTAGCAGTTTGATAGGTTAGTCATGTACAATGGGAGGAAAAACACATATAAAATTGAGAAGGATGGTAGGAAATTCATCTTAACTCCATTAGATGAAGAGGAAAAAGAGAATGGTGATATCATTATGATTGGGAAAAGGGAATATGTGAGTGTTGATGAAAGTAAGAGTCAGGGATTGGTAGCCAATGCAAGGCAAGACAAAGTGAAGGAAGCGGATAGATGAAAACAAAAGAATGTGCAGCTAGTTGTGAAGGAGAATGTCTTCATGTGGAAAAGAAAGGTGGATGAGATTGAGTCTTAGTCTGATATAGGGTAGATTAAAGGTAGAAAACCTTTGGAAAGGCAAGAGATGAGTGAAGGTTTTTTGGTGGGGACAGTCATATGTCCTATAGCAGCAATGAATGGAAAGTAAAGGTAGTTGAAAGTTGTTAATATAGAGGTTGGTGGTATAGTGACTAAGAGGATAGAAGTTGGTAAAGTTGATGGGACTGATGTGATAGAGGAGTGTGATAGTGATAAGATAGTAAACATGGTAAGTGCAAGTCTGACAAAGTTTGCAAGGTGTAAAGGTACTGTTGATAGAGATAAAATTACAGATAAGAGAGCTAGTGGATAGTGGTATAAGCAAGAGACTGAGAAATAAGTGATGGAA
>VDFB02370188.1:0-17356 GCA_007258455.2 Sequoia sempervirens
CCCAATGCCCACATTTTTTGGTAGCGGAGATGTATCAATGGGTTGTAACCGCCCTTGTTCTTGCTTTCCCAGGCCTCTGCCTTGATAGTTATGCTTTTCCACAAACTTTGTCGGCCAGGGGTACTTTTCTTGGAAGTATTCTTTGAGAGGAGTTTCCAGCTGAGGCTCTTCTCGGTAAACCCATTGGCTTATGTCTTCTTCGGGCGCATCTGTCTTGATACTTGGGGATACAAAAGTGGTAGTAGGGATGTTTTTGCCACGGAAGGTGACAGTCTTGTCCTCTTTTGGGGTAGCATGGGAAGGTTGACCATACTCGTGTGGCGATGGTGGCATGGTCGCTATATTAAGAGCAGTGTGCATTTCGTACTCGCCACACCCTTTGTCGATGATCTGGACTTTTGTGAATGTAGGCTCAGTGGAAGATGGGGCGGTTATTACGGTGGATGGTGGATTAACGAGTGATGGCCGAGTTGCCCCCATTTCAACCCCAGGACAATAATGCAAATGGGGAAACGATGTCTCTAGGGCGCGGCAATATTCGAACGGTTGGGGATCGGCATAGATGGTGACCTCTTGTCCGTTGACTGGGAATTTGAGGCACTGATGGTAGGTGGAAGGCACGGCTTGCATAGCATGGAGCCATGGATGGCCGAGGAGGAGATTATATGGTAAGTCCAGATCAAGGACATGGCAGGTGATGTACTGAACTACCGGTCCCACTTGGACCGGAAGATTGATGATCCCTTCTGAATTTCTTTCTGCATTGTCATAAGCCTTGATTGTAATAATCTGGTTACTTAGGTCCGCTTGAGTATACCCCACCTGCTTTATGAATTTTAAAGTGCACAAGTTGAGGGCAGAGCCATTATCTACCAAGACCCTTTTTATTTTATGCCGAGCGACTACGACTTCAATATGTAAGGGGCGATTGTGATTAGCATCAATGTTGGGCATATCATCGTGGTTGAAGTGTAGTTGGTGAGATGAAGCTAGGTGTCCTACCAAGGCTTGAAACTCTGTAGGATCCATATTATTAGGCACATGGGTTTCCTGTAGGGCTCTATTAAGGATTTCTTGATACACGGGGGAAGACTTGAGTAAATCCAAGATGGAGATATGTGTAGGGGTCTTTCCCAAGTGATCAAGGATATTGTACTGGGAAGTTACAGGAGTCGGTTGGGCAGGTGCAAAGGCTGTAGGAACGGTGATGCAGGCTCGTCGTGTGGTAACAGCACATTGAGAGTCTTTAGCTTTGACATGTATCATGGATACACGAGGTTCTACCTGCTCAATGTAATGAATAATACCCTCGTAATTGAGGGGCACATTCTTGTAACTCACGTTATTTGTGCTATTGTTTTGAGGATTACCGTTGGAAGTGCTCAGGCCTTGGTTATGATTTGGGAAGGTGTTTTGATAAATCTATAACTGAGCGTTGGACGACGGAGCTTGATTAGGATCAACCTTGATGTCACCTCGATCTATGAGATCCTGGATGTAGTTTTTCAGACCTTGACACTTATTCAAAGAGTGCCCTTTAATTTTGTGGAACTCACAATATTCATTTTCCCTAAACCATGCAGGCTTAGGTTTGGATTCGTCTAGTGGCTTGGTGACGGGGTACGTGATTAGATAGCTGATCTGCAACAGTTTATTGAAGACAACACTCAAGGGTTCTCCTAGTTGAGCATATTGGCGTTTAGGGTTCCCTTGGTTATTTTGATTGGACTGTTGGGGAGGACGGGGTGTCCCTTGCGGTACGGATATGGCATTAGGTACAAATTGTTGTTGTTTCTGGGATGCGTTGGCCACTTGGACATGTTTAGTATCAGTGACACCATCATTGACTGCATTCTTGTTCTTGTTCTAGAAACGTGGCTTGTCGTTGAATGTCCTTTCCCTATCTTGGTTATATATTTTGATGTGCCCCTTGGCAACAAGCGCACGCTCAAGGATGGGTCCTTTCTCCACCACCTCCGCAAAAGTGGTGACACAGTGTAATCGGAAGTTGTGAGCCATGTCAGGATGGGAATTCTCCACGAAGAGGGTGACCATGTCCTTTTCTTTCAAAGGAGTTTTCATTCGACTTGCCAGGGCACGCCACCTCTGGAGGTAGCTAGTAAAAGTTTCCCCTTCACGTTGTTTCTCCTTGAGAAAATCTAGGGTATCAGTATCTTTCTCCAAGTTGAAGGAGAAGTAAGAGACAAACCTTTCTGACAAGTCCGCAAAAGATTTTATAGACCCCTTGTCGAGGGTCATGAACCACCCTAGTGCGTCACTCCCCAGACTTCGGGGGAACAGACGCAAGAGATAGTTGTCATTGTGGATCACTTCTTGACACTGGGAGTAAAACTCGCGTAGGTGGGCCTTAGGATCTTTGTTCCCCTTATATTTGTCAAATTTTGGCATCTCAAAATGCTTGGGGAAGGGAACCAATGAGATGGAGGGATCATACGGATAGGGACATATATCTTCGAACTTGAACGATTGCTTGCTAGTCCCTGCCTGGAGATCCTTTAGTGCGGCTTTGATTTCTAGTATGTCCGCATTGGCCGATGTGTTAGACGGATATTGATGATAGGACGATGGTGGATTCTGAGAGGATGTTTGGGGATGGGTGTATGGATAATGAGGAGGTGGTACCTCTTGCTGATATGCCGAGGGACCTTGTTGATAAAAAGGTTGTTGTTGTGAGGTGGGATATTGATTGGTCGGGTAGTTGTGGGTGGTGTACTGTTGGGAAGTATGGAGAAAGTGTTGCTGATTAGCTTGCGGATATTGGGGGTGTTGATATGACTGTTGTGATGCCCCATAGGAGGGTTGTTGTTGATATTGTTGCTGGTTGTAATAGTTGTAGTGATGAGGTGGTTGTTAATATTGTTGTTGATGCATAGGTGGTGCCTGTGATGGGCGAGATGGGATGCTATGTTGTGGTTGCACTTGTGGGCGTAAAATGGATGCCAGGAACGAAGATATGGTCGGGGCTGAAGGCCGAGGTTGATTTCCTTGCGGTTGATGTTGTGATGGTTGTGTTGAAAATGGGGGATTGACCAATGATTGTTGTTGAGGTGGAGGTGCGATTGAGATGTTGTGCGAGGGAGGTTGTTGAGCACTAGTGGGAGCGTAGGATTGGGGAGGTTGTTGGGATATGAATGATGATGGTGGAGGGATGTTAGATTGGGGCAACTGTGGAGGCTGTTGAGGTATGAACGACGATGGTGGAGGATTGAATGACGCTGAAGGAGGGATGTTGGATTGGGACGATGGTGGAGGGTTGAATGACGATGGTGGAGGAATATTGGATTGGGACGATGGTGGAGGGTTGAATGACGATGGAGGAGGGATGTTGGATTGGGGCGGCTGCTGAGATAGGACTAACGATGGTGGATGATTTGTAGCCCCAAGAGGTGGGGGTAAGGTAGTGAAAGGATTGCCCCCAGTGTTGGCAGGAAGCGGGTTCGAGGGGGGTGGTGCTGGTAGCATTAATGGTTGCGGTTGCAGGATGTTTTGTGGCATGCCATAGGAAAAAGGATCATTAGGATCAACAGTTTGGGGGGCTCCCATGACTGAGATGGTGGGATGTATGGGATTGCCAACGGGATATAGGACATCGTTTCCGAATTCAGGTTGATGCCAGCTACTGGGGATGTCATGTGCACCTTGGGGTACATTAGATGTGGAGGTGCCATACTTGGATAGGTCGACACTTGACAGAAACTTGACACCTTTGTCAATCAAGTGAGCCAAGATTCGGTCACCATGTCTTTCGAGAAGGTGCTCTGTCATTTGTGCATTAACTGGGTTGCTAAAGTGCTCCTCGAATGTGAGCTCAGGTTGATCGGCCATGTTTTCCTCCCCAGGTGGTGACGTGTTTGACCATCCACATCGGATTGCGATGAGGTGCCGTTGTGGGGATCGTGAGGGATATTAGCACCATAGTTCGGATCTGACGTGATGTTGACTGTGTTGGTGGGATTTTGTGGGTTGTTCGATTGGGCATTCAGGGCTTGTTGGTCGGCCATTTTCTTTGCTTGTGATTGAGTCTGAACGGGCATGCAAGATGATGAAGTAGATCAAGATATTAGAAAACACCTTGATGATGAAAGATTGATTTGACTTTGATGAAAGATTAGTTGACGACAATTGATTAGGTTGACGTGGATTGGCTTGATGGAATTGGATTGGATTGATTGGTAGATGCTGGATTAACCTAGATTCTGGGTTTTGATCCGAATCGGTTTGATGATGTGGGGATCAGATCGATACGATGATTAGGATTGATGTGATGATAGATATGATGAAGACTGAGATCCACAACCGAGTTTAAGAAGGATCCTTGTTAACACTAGGTATTGATTAAAAGGTGGATGTATGATAACGACACCGAATCCAACTTGAGATAGAAGTGGATTGATTGGGTCGAAAATGATAACTGACCTAAGACAGATAGCGATCCTAAGCCAACTATGATGATTGTGATTAGGGATGAATACCTAGGTCAACTTGGATGACGACTCCAACGGGGTTTATATGGAATAACGGAGATCAGAGATGAAAGCGTGTTTAGGATGGATGGGGAGTGTCTTAAGATAGATGAATGGCTCTCGAAACAAGAAAAAGACTATTCAGGACAAATGACCCTTAGAACGAAGGGATGGGGGCTCAAAACAAACGTTCAGATGTTCGTTTTGGACGTTAAATGATCGTTTCGGTGTTCAAAACAAAGGGACAATGAATGCCAAATGATGGTATAGGATGGTTAAAGGGACAGGTCCGCCACTACAAAAGGACAGGTCCACCACTGTATTTGGATAGATCCACCACTGTACTGGGACAGGTCCGCCACTGAACTAGGACAGATCCGCCACTGCACTAGGACAAATCCGCCACTGTACTAGGACAGATCCGCCACTGAAGTAGGACAAATCCGCCACTGCACTAGGACATATCCACCACTGAAATGGGACAGATCCGCCACTGAACTAGGACAAATCCGCCACTGCACTAGGACAGATCCGCCACTGAACTAGGACAAATCTGCCACTGCACTAGGACAGATCTGCCATAGCACGAGGACAGGTTTGCTAAAAGATAAGGTTAAGTCCGCCAAAGGATAAGCTTAAGCTTGGTTTTTTGATGGATGGCAAAGGCAAAGGACCCAAATTGTAGCAATCATAAAAAGACTTGGCCAAATCGATAATCACTGGTTTTTGCACAAGAAAGACAATTCAAGCAGCACAAGCCTAAGATTAGTAGAAACGGGTATGGTCAACAAAGTCTTCTACTCTAGGATGCACATGGTTTCTAAGGAGTCCTCGATATACACCCGGTACATGAGGCCCAAACCGTGAACACCAACCCGTTACAAGCGTGAGTCGGGAACCTTAGCGAGATACTAGAGGCTCGGACCAACTCTTCACGTCGTCCCGACGCTTCGCCAATTACAACGTGGTTGGATTGGGGTACAACTTTCGCTCTCCCCCCTTTATATACCCCGCCGGTACGCGTGGTTGGAATCGTCCCTTGGGGTGATGAAATCCCCAAGCAGGTCCCACTAAGAAAGTGAAAAAGGGTGACTCAAAAGGACTTGGAAAGCGACGATTTCTCGTCACCCAGGTTCCCCAAACGGCGCAAGGGGATTGGATACGTCAAATAGCCTTCCCAAACATGCCAAGCAAGGTTTATTGACACCCCTTTTTAATTAAACTATGTTCCTATTTGACCAAAAGACAATTTTGGAAAACTTAAAGTACCTTCACAGAGGGGCAGATGCGCCCACTCTGTTAGGACATATCCGCCCACTATTAGGACCAGTCACCACTTCTGTTAGGACGGTCCGCCACTCTACTCCGGAGACCCGATGCACTTGCTGCGGAGGCGGTCCGCCCGCAGCGAGACAGTCCCCATGCCGGGAGAAGATTTCATCGCACCACTCTGTTAGGTGATCGCCCTCACGGGCTTAGTCCAGCACTCTGTTAGGCCCGGTCATACCTGGACAAATCCACCACTCTGTGGAAGAGCCCGATCCACCACCACATAACTTGGACCTTGAAAAATGCAAAATAACAAGCGTGAAGAAAATGAACCCGGTTTGTAAGGTCCCCTTGGAGTGTGCAGAAGTATGATAAATTGAAATAAGCGTTAAGCAACATAAAGTAAAGAGTGCAAATAAACAACTTAAAACAACCTACACTTCGAGATTAGCCTAAGTTGGAAACAAAACAAGACAAAGCCACGAAATGGAACTTTATACCTTGCGTTGAGTTGATCCTTTGGTTGGCCCTTCGATCTTTGACGTGTATGCTCCTTGGATGGCAAGTAGATGAGAGCAAAATGGAGTTGTGAGGATGAGTGCAAGTGGATGAACACAAGAAAATGGCTAAGTGTTGGTTGAGAAACAAAGCTGCAAGAGTTCCAGCTACTTACAAATGATCTCCCAAAATGAGAGAAAAGAGGGGTGTTGTGATTTTTGAAAAATCTTGGGGGAAATCAGACTGGTTTGAGATTGAGCCACAAAAATATCAAGATGCTGGGAGACTAAGGTGAGTTGAGAACTCACAAGCCCTCACATCTTGACATGTGGCATGTGATGAAGCCCTAAAGGTGGAAGTGGACATGAGGTGGAAGGAAAAGGACATGAGCATGGAGAGGGGTACAAAGTACCTTGGGATTAAAGACAAAGGGATCACCACTGTAAAAAGGAGGTCCCTTGTCCCCATGTTGTGATGAGAAGGGACATGTGAGAATTAAAAATTCCTCAAAACAATTTATCATGGGGGATGGGAGAAGGAATAAAGAATGAATAGGGGACATGGGGGGAGAAGTGAAGGAATTAAAAATTCCTTTTAGGTGCCTTGGGGGATTAAAAGGTGAATTAAAAATTCACATGGGGAAGGGGGATGCCTTGTCCAAAAGGAGAAAGCCTTTAATAAGGTTGACTCAAGGACATGTGCCATAAATAGGATGAGGATTAGGTTAGGCTAATCAAATGATTAAGGTTGTGCAAGTACTCAGTTAGATGGACTAATGATTGATTAGAGGCAAGTGGGAAATTATGGAGGATGTGACTTTTAATGATGATTAGGGAATTGTGCATGTACTAACTACTGGTTAATTAGAAAGAAGATGAAGTAATTAAAATGGATTAGAGACCAACTTGCAAAAGTTGGAGGATGTGACCATGAGAGAGAAAAGATGAATTAAAAATGAATTTTAATTTAAAAGGGGAATATGACTAAATTAAATAAAAGGGCATATTTATTTAATTTAGAGGAGGAAGAGGGGCAAAGTATTAAATTGAATACTTTAGGACCTTTGTGCAAGATGCAGGGTATTAATTAAACACCTGGTTTAATTAATATTGACAAAGGGGATGAGCAACCGAATGAACAGGGAGACGCGTTTGATCGTAGTAGAGTGATCCGTAAAATTGAATGATCTGACTCTCAATGTCACGTATGCTATGGAAATTCCGGTAATTTTTTTTTTTAAAAGTAGTATGCTATGTGTGATACTATCAACAATGTAACTATATAATGATTACTCTTTCTTTTTACATAATCTAATGTATTTCAAACTTTTCATAGGCTGCCCGACACTTTGAAGGCAATAAAGGAAAGACTAGAAAGCATGGGAAACACAAACTTGGCTCTGGTGGTTATATAGAAATTAGCACAAATTGTAAGTATCCCGATAAATGAAATATTGCATCAGATTATAATAGAGGTTGAAAACAATTTTGGTTTTATCACACCATAGAGCAAAATTCATGGTCTCTGCAGAAATGTGGGGCTCACGATTCAACGAGTTCCACAAAGAGGGACACGGAGATTTCCTTCAGCCAAGGCTATGGAGTAGAGTAATTTTGAGCAGCCTAAGAGTCTTGGTAGACAAGCTCTGATCTTCATTGCATCCTACTGCGGGTAAATAGAAGCTCAATGAAGTTTATTAAAAATTGAATACTTGTGCAATCTATTCAATATTAATTTCCACCATAAAGTAATTACATGCCTATTTGTTTTAAACACCCAAGCAATGATAATATATACTGCACATGACATTGTAATGTAGCTTGGTGAGGGTGGAAGCCCGAGCGATGCGGATGAAGGTCATAGTGTGCATCCCGGTACTTTAAGAGCATGTAGAAGGCGTGATCAACATGTTGAGCATGTCCGGTGAAGATAAAGGAATATGAAATGTGGCCCCACATCGGTAAAGAGGACCACTCTAAAGTTCTTTTAAACATCTTTAATTGCAATTGGTGTATTAATTAATGTAACCTTTCGTGTTTCAACTTTAGAGCATGTAGATCGTGATCAACATGTTGAGCATGATCAAGCTAGATAAGATCAGGAACATGATGTGGCCCCATCAAGTAAAGAGGACCACTCTAATGTTCTTTTAAACATATTTAATAGCAATTGGTGTATTAATTAATGTAACCTTCCGTGTTTCAAGCTGATTAGAGTTTAGAGGGTGTTCAACATGTTGAGCATAAGTCTATAACAAAAGTTCAGGAACATGATGTGGACCCATTAGGTAAAGAGAACCACTCTAATGTTCTTTTAATTAATGAAATACTTGTAACAATAATAATAAAACATATCGGTTTAACATTTCTTTCTTATTAGGTAGATCCTTAAAGCGTCCGTCATGGCTGACGACTACGTACATTAAGATCGCAGCAAAGGCGGAAGAACTAAAGAGGGGGACAAATATTGATTTAAGCGATACTCCCTTGACTTTATGCTGGCTTTAAAAACAAAAAAAGTGATTTGCCAATCATGTGACAACCATATTTTTGATAATATGTAAAAGCGAAAAGAATGATTATATATGTTAATGAATGAATGTGAATATGTTAATGAATGAATGTTATATATTGTGTGGATAATGAATAGATGTTATATGTTATTAATGGATGAATGAATGAATGAATGTTATATGTTATTAATGGATAAATCAATGATTAATGTTATATGATTGGGTATAGAAATTGAAATTGATGTGAAGTGGGCCAAATGAGCTTCCAGATCAAGTGGTTGGCCTTGTTAAGTAGAGAATATTAAACTATACTCAAAACAAAGGAAACAGGATGACGAATGGAACGTCATGTATATTAGTAAAATTAGAGTCTCTGCAATGGTACATTTCCACGAATATATAATTTTTTTTTTTAAATTTTGCTTTTTCGTCACAATTTTGACAATAACCACCGACGAATCAACAGAAAGGCTCTACAAAGTTGCTATAGCTGCGACGACGATTTCGTCGTAACTCCCTGCCCATTTCGTCACCCTTCCGATGATATTTCAGCGTTGCTACCACACTACGCCCTGCCAATTTCGTCGCACTTTCGACGAACTTTTAGTGTTCTTCTGATGCTACTCATTGCTAATTTCATCGCAAAGTCGATGAACTTTTCGCGTTGTTTCGACGCTGCTTCTTGCTAATTTTGTCGCACTTTCGATGAACTTTTGGTGCTCAGTCAACGCTACTCCTTGCTAATTTCGTCGCGAAGTGCATGAACTTTTGGTGTTGTTCTGACGCTACTACTTGCCTATTTCATCGCACATTCGACGGACTTTTGGTGTTCTTTTGACACTACTACTTTACTATTTTGTCCTTATTTCGACAAACATTCCATGTTGTTTCCACACTACTACTTGCCCATTTCGTCGAACCGATGACAAACTTCTAGTGTAATTCGTCGGTGGATAAACAAAGGTTTTGTCGATATTCTAACAAAATGCTGAGGTATTTCACGATGCTGCCGACTGACGATTCTTCGCCGTTATTTCAATGTTTAATTTTTCGTTGGCCTTGCGACAAAAAAATAGCGATGGAAAGATTTTCACCATTGTGTCGCTCTTCCGACAGAGATTTGTCGAACGACCGACAAACGCCCGTCGGAAAATGGTGTCAAATCCAGTAGTGTTAGATCTTGTAAACCTTCAACACCCTTTAAAATTGGGTACCCATTCCATGAGTCATCCCAAAACTTCGCATGTAACCTATCCCCAATCTTCCAAGTAATGTGATTAATTATTACCGGCCTACAAGAAACTATAAAGTTCCAAATAGCCGATCCCTTCACCGGATTTCTAATGGTGAAGATCCGATTATTTGCCATCGAATCCAAATATTTTTCTTTTAGGATTTTAACCTATAAGAGATCAGGGTTGGTGTAGACACTCCAGACCAGCTTCACACCTAGAGCTTCATTCATTAAATGCCAATCTCTCAACCCAACCCCTCCCTTTACTTTTGATCTACAAATTTTCTCCCAAGCTAATAGAGGTATTTTATCCTGATCATTTGCACCATTCCAGAAAAATTTCCACATTCTCTGCCCTATTGAGTTCACCACCTTCTTCGAAATTTTCAAACACATCATGGAGAATACTGGAATGGCCGAGATCACACTTTTTAACATAAGTAAACGCCTAGTAGCAGTTAGCCATTTACTTTTCCACCCATCCATTCTATTTAAGCAACTGTACACCAAGTCTTTCCAAATACTAGCTTTATTAGTTCCCCCCAAAAGAGGAATACCTAGAAATTTACTTGGTAGAGAACCAACCCGCATACCTAAAATCCTACAGATTTCAACCTGTTTTGCTAAGGGAAACTGAAAGAAGAAAATCTCATATTTTCACCAATTAATACATTGACCAGAAGCCTCCCCATACTCATCTAGAGAGGCTTTCATCACCCTAGCTTCTCTAATGGTTGCATCCCCCATGAGAAAAGTATCATCAGCAAATTGTAGATGCGAAATTGGATCAACCCCATCCGCAACAACAATGCCTTTCCACTGACCACTACATCTTTTCTTTACAATCAACCGCCCTAAAGATTCAACCAGTATAATAAAAAGGAAAGGTGAGATGGGGTCTCCTTGCCTGATCCCTTTACTAGATTCAAAATAGCCCTGGGGGCTCCCATTTAACAACACTGAAAAATGAGGGGTGCTAATACAGCTCTAAATCCATGCCACCCACTCTCTGCAAAATCCAAACTTCTCAAGGACCTTTAAGAGAAAACTCCTATTTACTTCATCATAAGCCCGTTTGATGTCCAATTTCACCATAAATTTCTCCACTTTTGCCAACCTTACCGAATGAATCGCTTCATGAACTACAATTACCCCTTCAAAAATAGATATGTTTGGAGAGAAGCCACTCTGCTCTACTGAGATCACCGAGGGTAGAACTTTTTTAAGCCTGTTGGCTATCACCTTAGAAATGACTTTGTAAATTGTGTTACATAATGAGATAGGATGAAAGTCTTCAAACGACACAAGCTCGGATCTTTTTGGAACCAAAGCTATAAAAGTATTATTCAAATCCTTCAAAACAAACCCACTCCCCCTTGATTCTCCCACCACTTCCCAAATATCTTGTGCTAAAATTTTCCAGAATTTCTAGAAGAAAAAGGCTGGGAAGCCATCCGACCCAGGAGCTTCGTCTTGAATCATCTCCTTTGCTAGTCATTTAATTAAATAATCTTTATTTAATTAAATTCATCACATTTCATCCCTTAATTAAATAAATCAAATTTATCTAATTAAATCAACATCTCCTATTAATTAAATAAATCATTTTATTTAATTAGCTTCTATAGTCTCTCTTTAATTAAATAATTCATTTTATTTGATTAAATCTCTAAGGTCATTCTACTAAATTAAATAAATTAATCTTTATTTGATTTAATCTAACATAATCCCTCTTTGATTAAATAAATCAAAATCTTTATTTAATTAAATCTAAATCATATTCCTCTCATTTTGATTTAAATTAATCCAAAAGCCCGAGTCAAAATGGTCAAATCAACTAATCTCTCTCTTAATTAATCAAATCCCGATTAATGCTAGTCTTAATCACCAAATCCTCTAGATTTTGCAGCTTGCTCATGAAAATTATTTTAATTAATTTATTAAATCTCTATTTTCATTCAAAAAGGGCATCAAGGATGAAATATTCCTCCAAATTTGAAAAATACCTCCAAAAGGGTTCGTACATCCAACAAGGCATTAAAGGCCTCTTACATGTCTTTTTCTTGAGCCACGTAATATTAACTCCATCTTTCATCTCACCTTTCAAGCCATCTTTTAAATTTCAAATTTCCCCCTCTTTGTACATTGCCCAAAATGTGCTCCACCTCCTTCCATTAGCATCTTGACAAGTGGCAGAATACCATTGGTCCATCTTTAATCCCACATTCATCCTATTCTTCAATCCTCCATCCTTCTTTGTTATAAATAGAGGCCTCCTCTATTGCATTTGATCATCCACAATCCATGTAAGATCACCATGCTCATTTGGATCCACAACTTCATGCAAAGACATTATCTTGAGATTTTGAATTTGCTCATCCATTGTTCATCCATTTTCACATTTTCATAACTAGGTTATGCAAGAATTTCACCAAGGAAGCATCAAATCTTCATCAAGTTATCATTCAATCTTACAAGGGATTGAGAAAGGGACATTTTCCACATCAAAATGACACCAATTCCCCCATGGGATTGAGAGTTTGTTTGCATTAGATAGGATTTAATAGCTTTCTTATTGTGTTCTTCAATTATTTCTTGTTTATTTTCATTTCAAATGAATTCCATGGAGAATGTTGATTTAGCTTGCATAATGGACTAATTGTGTGATTGTTCTTTGTGTTTGTGCAGGTCTAACATCACCATTCACAATTCCTACTTCCATGCATGGCCTCATAAGTATTTATTGACTTGGTCTTCACTTTGTTCAAGCACTGTGTGATGAATTAATACTTAGACTCTTGTTGCATTCAAACTCCTATTTATTTACTTTGCATTTAAACTCCTATTTATTTACTTTGCATTTATTTATTTATCTGTTGCATATACTCATGTTTTGTTGGCTTGGATCAACAAAATCCCATATAAATATGCATGTTACGTTAGACCTCCTCTTAAATGCTTTAAATACTTTGCAATGATAGTAATCTATGCACTTTCATACATATATTGCACTAACTATTTGACTTAGTCTATGCATTTCCCTTAATACATTAAAACCGTGCTTTATATTCATATGCATAGTTATTAAGAATACATTATAGTGAGTATAATGTGCTATAAAAGAGTATCAGAAACTTATCATTATAATAGATATATTGACTATTATATATATGTATATATATACACATATTTTTAACAATATATATATATATATGTATATATATATTAATTTATATCTTATTTTATTCTTAAATTTATAGAATGCGTTTGCCATTCAAATATACATATTTATATTTATGCACAATTCGATATTAACGATATATATATTTACATATTAAAAACCATTGATCTATATTTAAATATCCTCACCATTATATATATATGTCATATATATATATATATATGATCATTAACATATTCATATATACATAGATATACATACATACATATATATATATATATTTCCATTATTGTATATGAATATATATGTATATACATGTAAATACATGCATTATCACCTTTCATTATATCGAAACACATGTGCATATACTTATATTAAATATATGCATATAGATGATGTTCAGTTACTCACATATCATATCTTATGTATGTGTCATTGATAATTCATATACACACACATATTCAATATACATATTTATTCATATATAAGTACTTGTAGAGAAGGGGGATTCGCTACTCACAAGTTCTCTTCATTTAGAGAGCCTCACAGGGCGAACTGCCCTAAACTACCTAAGGAAACAATGTGAAAGTCTTAGAATCGGAAAGAGTCGATCATAAAGATTTTTTGGACAAACTGATAAGCTCTAGGCTAAAGGATGGCAACGCGGTATGCAGACGATAGCGCGGTGAGCTGGTGTCCCAAAGGAATACTGGCATCTCGTACGGACTAGAGAGCGATTTTATCATAGAAAACGACAAAGCAACTACTTCTACTCTAATTGCTAAGGACTTCTAGAATACAGGAAAATAACAGAAAGTGATCGAACTGAAATAAAGTGAGACAAAAATGATATTTGGAGAAATTATTGGGGTTGTATAGGGGTTTGCTTCAGTCAAACCCCTATTTTGGTGTTCCCACCTCCACAAACAACTAGATAGATAGAAAGAGTGTAACCAAAATACAAAAAGCTTGTGATGAAAGAAAAACCCGCTTTAGGAGTAGAACCCACACCACCAAGTATGAGTGATAAAAGAAAACCCTGCTCAAGGAGGAGAAATTGTATCACAAAAGAGGTGATAAAATAAATCCTTGCTCAAGGAGGAGAACCTGTATCACAAAGTATGAGATGTAATAGCTGGGGGATATGGAATCCCAAGATGCTCAAAGGTGCAAGAAAAGCTTAGGAAGCCAAGGAGGGAAAAAAAGAGGGCTGCAAGAGCCAAGAGTGTTGTGGAAAAAGTTGTAAGAGCTTGGGAGTGTTGTTGTGACAAATAAGGGAGTTGTGCAAGCAAAAGCAAGATGGAAGAATTCCAAGATGGAGAAGAAACTAGAATGAAGCTAGAAGAAGTTAGAGAGCAAAATGAGCTGAAAGGATAGCTTTTAATGAGGGAAAAAAAGCTTCTCCAGTTGTTACAAGGAATCCCTGACCGTTACCACCAAAAAAAGGAGGTGACAAGTGGAAAAAATGCATGGGAACAACTATTTGAGCATTGAAACATTGTAGGACGCTAGCGCGACACATAGACGTCTGCACGGTGCGCTAGTGTCTGGACATGTCATGCTTACAAAATGACAATAACGGGAAAAGCACATGGTTTGAAGCAAAGCTGACACACGAGGGTAGCTGCTGAAAAGGGGTGTTGAGCATCTTGAGAAGGAAAAAGGCTGATGTAAGGGATACAATGAGCCTACACAAGATGCTAAGAGAGTGGAAACTAAAGTGGATACAAAAAGGCATGTGAAATTGCAAGGGGTGCAATTTTACGACTATACATTTTGCCCCGACTTTAGCGGGCATAGGAATCTACACTAATATGCACACTAAAGGAAATCTACGAAACATAAATAACATCATATGCCAAAAGGATACTATAGAGGAAGCAGATAACTCTCTGAAACATGAAAGCATTCCCCTAGGTTGAAGACTTACAAAACAAATACTTTAGACAAGAAAAACCTGCACGAGACAACAATGTTAGCATATAAAAAACTAAGGATTAGAGTCAGCAAAGTAAAAGAGACCTCGATGTAGAAGTTTTTATCGGTAATATGCGCCGTCCTCAAATTAAGAAATAACACAGAAGAATTATAAAATGAAGAGAGAAAGGGTATATACATAGGATGCAAAAGATGCAAATTTTTGATCTGGTTTATACAATTGAGAAGAGAAGAGAAGAGAGAATTTAAGAATGTAAGCGCCTTACAGGTCCACAAACCTGCAAGGAAGGTGTCCTCCAAGATCTCTCACATGAAGGATACCTGAAAAAGCACCTTACAGACCCACATACCTGCAAGGAAGGTGTTCTCCAAGATCTCTCACATGAAAGATACCCAGAAAAGCACCTTACAGACTCACAGACCTACAAGCAAGGTGTCCTCCAAGATCTCTCACATGAAGGAATCCCAATGAAAGTGCCCTACATACCTACAAACTTGCAAGGGAGAGACCCCCAAGATCTCTTGCATGGAGGAAGCTCAGAAGAAGTGCCCTACAGGCTTGCAGACCTACAAGGAAGGTGTCCTCCAAGATCTCTCACATGAAGGATACTTGGAAAAGCACCTTACAGACCTGTAGACCTGCAAGGGAGCAACCCCCAAGATCTCTCGCATGGAGGAAGCTCAGAAGAAGTGCCCTACAGGCCCGCAATCTTGCAAGGAGGTATCCCCCAAGATCTCTCGCATGGAGGAAAACAAAGGAAGGGGACTCCATAGAGTCAAAAAGTGACTTCACAGGTGCACCTGCAAAGTGAAAGTGACCACATAGGCAAGTAAGCAGGCAGTCACATAGACCATCAACAAATTGTAAGTATTTCAAAGGGGTCCCTTGGGAACCTTGGCATGAAGAAGGGGTCCACTCAAGGGATGCACTATTTGAAAATCAAGGTCTAGTCAGGTTTCCCCCAAGCTAGACATGAATAAATTAATTTGAAGGAGGAAAACTTTCAAAGAGGTCCCTCCGGAACCCTTCAAAAGAAAAAAGGGGTCCACTCAAGGGATGCTTCATTTGAAATATAGAGAGAAGAGAGGAGGTCCTTAGAAGGATGCACATCTCCAGAATAATTTATCACTTCCCCCAACATACAGGGGAGGAGAACCATGCAAACATACAGGATAGAGATAAACCTTGATATTACTTGTCATTTGAAAAAGAGGCAAGTTCATTAGCAAATAAACGAGGTATGACACCTGAATCATGAAGTTGTTGTATTTTGTCCTTCAAGGCCTTACATTCACTAGTGGAATGGCTAGGCACTCGATGGTATGCATAAAAAGAATTATTTTCTTTATCATGCTTATGAATTTTCTTGTGTGTAGGAGAAGGAAGAGTAATCAAGCAGGCTTTTAGAAGCCTCAACAAGATATGCTCTTGCTCAGATAAAGAATGAGAAGGAGGAAGCAACCCTTTCTCTTGTGGAGAAAAGTTTGACTTCTCACAAGAAGAAGACATGAAGATAGCAGATAATGGAGGATCCTCACAAAGAGCATTATTCCAGCAAGGGGGAATATACTCTTCTGTGAGATCACCATCATCCCTTTTGATAGGACTACCAACATTAACCTCCTTAACATAAGTGTGATCATCTTCCTCAAAAGGAGGATTAACACTAAGAACATTACAATTTGCACTATCCCACGATACAAAAGAATGATCATCTTTGATAGCGGGTTTGGATGATGTTATTGAAAGGCTCAAGTGGATTGGGTCAAATTTGCATTCTCCAATGTAGGGTTCTGTAAAACATAAAGAACACCAATCATCACTAGGGCATGCATTCTCTTGAGAAGAGGTAGGAGGAGTAGACATAAGATTTCTTGCTTCAAAATTTTCTTCTTCAGGGACATCTATCTCAAGAGTATCCTTTAAGTAGGTACTGCTGGAGTAGACATCGACACATTGGAAGACACTAAAGGAATAAGAGTAGACATAACCAAAACCTGACCGACAACTGCCATCTCACATAAGTGCATAGCATCAGGGTCATCCTTCATTGTGACTACTCGATTATTACAAATGAACTTAATATATTTATGTAAGGTAGACTGGATTGCACCCATAGCATGAATTCACGATCTACCGAGAAGAAGGTTATAAGGTAAATTTTCTAATATAACATATACAAGGGTGGGTACGGTAACAAGTCCAAGCTGTAAAGGTAATACTATTGTACCTAGAGCTT
>VDFB02370189.1:0-20796 GCA_007258455.2 Sequoia sempervirens
GAAAACGGAGGATGTATGATAAAAACGTGTATTATAAAAACGCGTTTTTATAAGAAGGCGGACTTAGACAAAGAAAAATGCATTTTATGAAGATAAACAATAACAAGAAAACGCGTTTCAGATCAATGACGTTTTTAAATTTAAAACAAAATGCATATAAATGAGAAAGACGTAAAAGATAACTGAAAAACGCATAACATACCTGGAGATGAGTTGTATATAAGAAATTACAGAGACAAAACCCTAGGCGCGTCCAGAAATAAAGAGGGCGATGGCTATTTACTGGCAAAAATCCGAATTTCGAGCATTATAGTTGACTAAATCTCCATGAAATGGGGAAATAAAAGCAAAGAAGAATTCTACTAGCTCGAATCTGAGAGATGTCAGACTTTTCAGAAGCTTTTGCAATGCAAAATGTCATTAAAAACATGAATCGGGCTTTCAAGAAGTCATAACATGTTTTTTTTAACAAAATCGGGTTTTTCAAACCAAAAAGCAATTTTCATTTTGTCAAAAATGAATACTTGTGAAAAATTCGGACTTTTTAAGTCACTAAAGCAAATTCAGGTTTTCAAAGCCAAATAACAATTTTGTTTTTTATCAAAAATATAAAGACTTAACAAAATTCGGACTTTTTAAGTCACTTAAGCAATTTCGGGTTTTTGAATCACTTTAGCAATTTTGCTTTCAAGTTAAAATTTCCCTATTTGCTGAGTTGCTCCAGAAACCCGAAATTAGTCAAAAAGACACTAAAAACAACTCAGAAATTGACGAAAACGGAAACGTAAAGGGGAAAAAGAGTAGCCCAAAGGTTAATCAACCTAAAATAGAGATTTTCCACTCTTTGCACCTCGTGAATCAACGTGCCTTGGAAGAAAAATCTCAAGTTTGAAAATTTTGATTAGTTACTAAATTTGAGCTTGAGTTAGTTGGGATAACAATAACCTAAAATATTTTACTGAATACAATATAGTTTTATTTAATTACATTAAATGGGTAACTAACAACATGATCACTCTCAGCCGACTACAAGACTCACATATTTTTAACAATTAGTAGCATTACTCAAGGATGAATCAGGATAAAAAAAGCAGTAAGTTTTTGGGGATATGATAATGATATTCAAGTGTTTACCATGTTGATCAAGTTCCTAATCATAGACATTATTATTAAGGAATTACTAAGTGCATGTACAAGTAACTTACATTTCAATGCAAATGCCATTATGCAGGGTTGTCAAGTGAACACCTAAAGCATAAATGAAATCTTACTGTCTCTACACTTTTTCTTTTAGCAGGTACTTAATATAGTTAACCCTTTTCTTTTGAATATCACTACAGCAGTTAATACAAGAATGTTGTAATGATGATCAAGGAAGCTCTAGCAATAGCCTGGATAAAACACAGACAGAAGTATAATTTCATTTATATTTTTTCCACTCAAACTATAGGCAATACATAGTTTAAATAAATTGAGGAAGTGCTTCAAATGACAAAAATCTTACTATGCTAGCAAATGCAAGATTTTGAATACTGTTGAAAATAATCTACAAACTGGGTTATGTAAAAATGTAAAGAAAGAGTACCTGTACATTTTGCTTTTTGATCTGATGTTTACTAAACCAAATACTGCCCATATACAAAGCAGCTGCGAGGAAGAGGATTGGGCCTATCCTTGGATCTCTCATATAATCAGATAATCCAGTTCTAAAGCCTCTAATCCTTTCTTGCATCTTTTTCCTCGTGCTATACACAAATCTTTGAGAGACCCCAGACCAGGCTGGCTTAGATTCCTCAGGAATTAGATCTGGAGAACTTATTCTCTGTAGTTAAACAATAACCATTGCTAATCAGTGCTTGTTTAATGACGAGAAAAGTAAATGCTAACAATGATTTGCTTTGAATTTAAAGCAGTTGTACCGTGATAATTTTCAAGTATATCATTAAAATTTTGTCACACAGAAAGTGTTTATATCTCTTTGAAGTATGTCTAAAGTCCTTTTCATTTTGCTCACACAAGCCACGGTGGTGCATATACACTGTTGGAAATCCCACCTTACCACAAATTTTACAATTACTCATGAATTCAATAAATTCCTTTTTCTTATTTAGAAAATAAAAGATCTATATTTATTTCCTTTTTGGCAAAATTACCCCATTTTCTTCACTTTTCAAACATTTCTTGATCATTTTGGGTCTAATCCTTCACAGTAATTGTTGCACATGGATTCCGATGAAAAACATTGCAACAATAAGGGAAATATGGTATCATCAAGCCCCTTTTCATGATAAAGTTCCAAACTTCTAAGATAAGGGTTAGAATGCAAAACTCCGTTAAAATGTACTTAACAGAATGTTTAGCTGTGAAGCCTTCTGGAAATTGAGGACAACAAAGGAACTATTTTGAGCATATAAGAAATACAAGGGCCTTTTGCTATTAATTGTACCTCATAATTTTGATACAATGTGTTTTGATGCACTTTAACAGAAAAATGAACTGTGGTATGATTCAGTTCTCATTTATGATATAAATCCAACTTTGTATAATGAGTGTAAGAACTCAAACCTCTAGGATAATGTATTAACATAATTCTTAGAAATGAAACCTTTGAGAACTTGAGCATGGAAACAAAGGAATAGTGGAAGCATTTGTAAAGTTGGGGTCTTATGGAATAAATGACATAAAACATGATAACTATTTTTGTCCTTTATACACAGATGGACCAAAAGGACTCTGACTTCTTCCAGACGTTTGAAATATTGGTCCACTCTTAGTTGCACAGGTGCTGCTGAAGTGTGAAGTGTTGGTAAAGATAACCCTTGCTATTAAATTTGACTTACTGGTTCAGATCTGTTTTCGACATTGGCACCATTGCGGTCAACTCTTAAGTGTGCAGGTGTCACTGAAGTGCAAAGTGCAACCAAAGATGATCCTTGTTCTCAAAGATGATGGCTTGCAAATAAAGTCAAGTGTGTTAAGTGCTGACGTACACTTGAACCTGCCAAAGTGTCATTGAACAGTACATCTTGCTGTCAAAGTGCAAATTTTGGTCCTTGGTAGTCACTGACTTGCAAAGAGGCTGTTTTAGTTGATTTTTATCTGTGTGGGCAGTGAGATTGTGGTAAATGCTGAATTATGTGGGCTGTCGTGGTAAATGGTGACAAGTTGGCGAAGGGTTTGAGATTCCAAAAGGATAGTCAGAAGGTGTAGCGATTACAAGACTAATTGTCACCATTCTAAGGCTGGTTCATCTCCCATCATAACAGATGAAAAGCTGCATAAAAGTGATTGAATTCTATTGTGAGCTAAGTCACCCGGGAGTTGGTCCAATTCGAGTTCGACAACATTGAAATTTGGATGAAGTTCGACAAGGAAAAAATTCGAAAAGTATAAAATTTGGATTAAATTTGCCTTATGTAATTTTTTTATTTTTATTTTTTATAATAAATATAAGTAATATATCCATACAATTGTCTAAATGGTTTAACATTGATAAATAGATTTGATTCATTACAAAAAGATGGCTCAGTATAAACCCGCATTTTATAGAAAAAAACTAAGTTGCGAATCGCATACAAGGACGGGTAGACTTCATGGGTACGGATAATTATATTTAATAATATAAGATACACACACACATTATCATTAAATATCCATTGAACAATATAAAATTCTTCATCATTTAATGTATCAATTTATAATTTATAATATATTATTATTTGAGTTTCAAAAATGTCAAATTTATTAGACTGTGTTATTAAAATTATTTATTATAATTTGTATTTAGATTATATAAATATTAACATTGCAGAAAATTAAAATAATTTGGGTTATAAATGATAATTTATAAAATAAATAATAATAATTTATAAATTTTATTATTATTATATAAATATTAAATAATATTAAATAGAATAATTTTTAAAAATATTAGTAATTTAATACTATAGATTTTATTTAATATTCCATGATAATATTATATAACCCAAATAAATATAAATCATTAAATTGAATGAGTATTAGGAAATAAATAAATTCGCGACTATTGAAATAATTTAAAAAGAAACACGTAAAGTGGTGTCGTGAGATACGTGCATAAACCTAAGGCTCGTTTTATCTACGAATGATGAAATGGATCTTTGGAAACAATTTTAATCGTTTGGAATTATACGTGAGCTCTGGAATGTGGATACAAAGCTTGTTGATGGAAAGTAACCATTTGGAAGGAACAAACAATTCGGGGCCCGTATCCCGCAGGGGTTTTTGACTCACAATTCGATTCCGGAAATTAACCTAAGCGTTTTTAAGGTTTTTAATGAAAAAAGTTTAAGATTTCAAATTACCGCTTGAATATGTAAGCAAACATCAGCAATTTAAACCCCTAAACAGAATTAAAAGCCTAAATTCGAACTTCAGAAACTTCATATTAATGAATCGTTGACACAAATTGTGGCATACTTTACATACTTTTATTGCTGTGTTGAAAAATGAACAACAAGTTCTAGAGTTCTAGAGACTGCAAGAAGCATTATTGAGATTGAGTAGTTCTATGTATTATTGTATATACTATATACCCAGAAAGACCATTAATTTTGCAAGTTTTCCATGTATTTGCACCATATGGTGAATGTGATGCCGCATACATACTCCTAGAGTTTTTCACCCTTATAGATTTTCTCCAAGGAAAACTACAGTGCCATATGAATGCTTCTTCTAATGTGCTCTTTTAATGTTTGTTTTCAGCTGGCTTTGTTTATTGTTTAAGCATATAAATACTGCTACGGACATGATAAAAGTGATTAGGACAGACTATCAAGAGTGTACAGTAAAGCTAACATTAAACTCCATAGTCGATGGACCAATAAGGTTATCAACCCACTGAGTTACGGATCAAGTGGTATTAAAGCCCAACTTTCCTTGTGGGTGAGTGGAATTAAAATGGGTTTTTTCTTATGCTCAATATTTTACTAAGAGCCTAGTTCATTTCTTTCTCTCGTTTTTGGAAGTGTGATGTCTTTGTGGTTAGGAAGGTGCAGCCATGAGGAGATCCATGATGTGTAAACTTTTAGGGTTGGAAAGAGACAGCAAACAACTTTGAGGGAAGAAACAAGGGTTGAAGGAAAAGAAAGTTCAATAAGAGAGCCATACAAAGTTTCTCCTAAGCATTTTGGTAAAAGAGAAAAAAGAATTGCAGGGCATGGGTTAAATGTTTGCAGAACTACAAGCTGTCGGTGAAGGAGTCGAGAGGCAGAGTGAATCCTCCATGCTTGACACAAAACCAAAACAGAGACATGCATAGCAAACACTTCTTTCCATACTTCTATTTCTCCTTAAGAGGAAAAATCAGAGATTTTAAAGATGGGATAGAATTTCTAAAGACAAGAAGGATGTAAAGAGTCCCATGACATTCAGAAATGAGCAAGGAGGCTTTAAAGAATGTACAGCCAGAAGAAAAAAGGAGAAAGTATTCAAGGTGACTGCAAAACATCTCCCAGGAGGGGAGATAGACCTAAAGAAATATTTAGCCCAAGGAGTGATCCAAGGAATCCAAGAAAGAGACCTAGGGATATGAAGAAGTCTTCTGTAGAGTGTTCCTTTTGCCACAAATAGGGACACATTGTCATAAAATATTTGGAAGCACACCCTAGCAAATTTTCTGGTTTGAGAAATCATAGTGTGTCTATGTGTTGGAAGAATAAATACAACAAGAAGCCAAAGACCTCCAAGAGGAAGGATAAGAAGCTAGCTAAGAGCAGTTACTCATTGGAAAAAGAAATAATAGTTTGTTTAGCAAGAGTAACGAGCTGATGAAAGGAATGTGCAGACATTGCATACTTCGAAAGACCAGTGGGAAAAAGAGGTACATCATAAGCCCAAAAGACTACACTTGGCTGTAGGTAAGGAACGACTTCAAAGAATGCTTTCACAGGTTTGTGCAAGTGGTTTTCGTTTCAGCTACAGTTATGTATTGCTTGGAACAGTCCAAAAACTATTAATGTATGCTTTGAGTCAGCAAGGACAATAACGGTTTTTGGGGAGCAAAAACTCCCTATGTAGGAAGGTGTGATCTAAAATTGTTTAAATGGTTGAGATCGTTTTTTGACATTTAGATGACTGGGGTCCTGTCTTAAATGCACAAGTGCCACAGAACTGCATAATTCTGTAAAAGTGCTATTGAATAGCACATATTGTTGCTAAAGTGCATGTTCTAGCCCTTGGCAGTCATTCACTTGGAAAGGTCATTTTCACTTGTTTCTATCTACATAGGTAATGGCAAGATGGCACATCTCAATGATGTTGGCTATTATCTTGTATGGCTAATACCATTGGTTTTGAAGGGGCTACAGATTTATACATGCATGACAAACAAACAATGGTCATGATCTTCTATAGGAGGCCATTAGCGTTGGTACCCAAACATGACTTAATGTTTGTGCCTCTTGGTGCCCATTTTTATCATCTATCTATCATCATTTGTGTTTCAAATCAAGACTAATGATACTATTCTCCATCCAAGTCATAAATTTATTATGTTGTGTTATGCTTTTAAACTAATGATTCTTGTAGGTTGCTTGAAGTGGCACTATTTTAATATGAAAATTGGTGAGATTCCCAATTGATGATGTCTACAGCAATCAAATGCAAATATAAAATGATGAAAGAAATGAAGTTTCCAAAGTGGGAAACAACTTGTAAAAACACACCAAGGCATACAAAGGATTTCAAGACTGGTCAATTGCACATTTTGGAGACAAAAACCATGGCAAATGCATCATGACTCCATGCCAAAGGTTGCAAAAGACAATTTCTTAAATATTGGTGCACATTTTCAGTGGCAAAGCCACCCAAGGCCTTTTCCTTGAGAGTGAAAAGTGGCAAGCATTTAAGTGAAGGGCACCCATGGACAACATACAGCAAAATATGTTTAGATCCATGCCAAATTACAAGGCACGATGTTTGTTGTACCCAAAATTAAAATTTTTGCTTCAGTAAGGCATTTTGGTTAAAATGGTCAAAATATTGTAAAATTGTCGTCAAAAGTCAAAAAAGGTCAAAATATCTGAAAATAGCAATTTTCTATTTTTAGAAATTTTTGAACAGCAGATAGATCATAGGGTTTTTTTGGGTTTATTGTCAAGAGGATGCTTGCAAAATTTTGAAAATTTGAAATTAGGGTTTCAAGCCCCTATTTTTAGAAAAAACCTAAAAATAGGATCTTTCTAGAAATGGCTCAAAATGATTTTGATTTGTTAATCTTTTGTCATGATCACATTGGTTAAATCATAATCGTCAAAAAGTCAGCTTTCCTTTGGTGGGTCTATTCGCTTTTTCAAAAGAAAAGTTAGGACCTCTAAGGTCATCAATGGAGGATGGCCAAATACCAAGTGTCAAAATCTAAGCCTCAAGCACTACATAGAATAATCCACGGAAAAAGATGCTTGAAAAATGGTGAACAGAGGAGGGGGTTTCGAAAAGTTGAAAATTGCGAAAAATAAACTATCTGGAATGTTGGACGCTTCATAGATCATGCACGCCCAACGGTGAACGTAGTCAACACATCAACGACGACGACCGACGCAGTCGACAAACACGTGAAAGGCTAGTGTTGGTGTTGCACGTGGACAGTGAGTGCAGTCAACGGACGGCGATCGCGGTCAACGCAATTGACAACACGGTGAACACGAAGCTCGAGAAGGATGAAAACCACTAAAAAATGACTAGTCTAGAGCACAAAAGCGACCCTACAAGCCAGAGGCGCCCAAGGTTTCAAGTAGTCAAAAGTGCTTTAAAGGTTTGTAGCTACAAACAGTTTCATTCTAGATTTGAGCAGGCTTTCCAACAAATTCATCAACCAGTCTCAAGGAGTCATCAAACGCCGTAAAATGCAAATCGAGTGAAGACACACCACAGGAAACAAAAGCTTCACAAGGAAAAGTGGAGGAAAAGCACCTCTATAGGCTAGGGATGCCCATGAATTCAAGGGGTTAAATACAACTGTTAAGGTTTGTAGTTTTAAGGATCCTCTCGAGAATTCATCTAGCATCCAGTTCAAGAGATCGGTCAAACGCTCGCAAACGAAGATCAAACCAAAAGTGTTGAAAGTCAAGAAACACAAAATTGGATTAGTACAAAGCAGGAAAGTGCCCTTGCAGGCTTGGGATGCCCAAAATTTTGAGGAATCAAATTCAGTTTTCAAGTTTCATGACCTCCAACAAGCCCTCCTCAGATTTTGTCAGGCTTCGCAATGAGTCCATTAGCAAATTCATCGAAGTAGTTGAACATCCAACAACGAAGATCAAACAAGGGTGTTTCAGCAAGTAGACGAAGTGAAAATTATATCTTTTGCACAGAAAAGTGCCCCTGCAAGCTCAGGGGCGCCCAAAACTTTGAGCCCTCTAAATCAACTTTCACAATTTGCAAAATCAGTCATCCTTTCCCGAATTCTTCAGGCTTTCCGATGAATATCTCAGCCTGGCTAGAAGATTCATCAGTCACTGGAAATTTCAAATTGAATGGAGAAACGAAGCACAGGAGACAAATTGGAGGAGTTGAAAATCACTGAAAATTGATTGTCTAGCAAACAAAAGCGCCCTTGCTAGCCAAGGGCGCCCAAGAATTCAAGCCACCAAAACCAACTTTTAGGATTTGTAGCCTCCAAGATCTTCTCAGATTTGATCATGCTCCGCAGTGAATCCGTAAGCCAAACCTCAAGATCAATCACACATCCGGAATCAAGGATCAAACGGAGGCAATTTATCAAGGAAAATTTGAAAACTTCAAAAAAATTCTAACACTGGCAAACTTGGATGCCTTAACTCAAGGTGGCATCCAAGTCAACTTCAGTTACAAATTTTTGAAGACTTTCTCCTACCTTGGCCGCCCAAAATTTTCGGGATTCTTTCAGTTAACAGATATTTTTGTGGTAAGACTCCTAAAATTAGGGTTTTCGCGAGTTAACTGGTGCTTCCACCTCCAAACTCTGTTTAACAAGCATTTGGGCGTCCATAATTTACTATTCTTGCAAGTTGACTTCAAACGCCAAACACAAAATTTTCTTCTCTATGGCATTTGAAGGATCAAACAGAAGGGGTTTCCAACATTCTTCGTATTTTCGAGATCAGGTTGCATAGAAGAACATCTTTTCAAAAGGTGTTTTTCTAGGGCATCATTTTTCAGAGGCGGCAGTTCATAATTTTCAGCTTCCATCGATCTAGGTGTAATTATTTTTCAATCTTCTCCAAGATTGGAAAAATTTTCAACAGCTTCTTCAGCTTCCACGCCTAGGGTTTCTTGCATGTTCAAGAAAAAACAATTTGTTGAGAAATCTGACATTCTGGGTTTATTCAACACAAAATTGGCCACAAAATCCATGTCCCATATTTTTCCAAAAAAAATAGCTTTTGCGGCTTCCATTTTTTAGGGTTTCCAAAAAAATCGTCTTTGTCAAAAATATGACAATCTGGGTCTCTTCAGCACATAGGCGCCTACAAAACCCACATCTTAGAATTTTCCGGAAAAAACTTGCCTCGCAGCTTCTACCTCTAAAGGGTTCTTGCATGTTCTTGAAAAAGTCAATTTTTCGAAGAATGGACGATCTGGGTTTGTTCAGAACGACATTCCTTACAAAACCCATATATCAGATTTTTATCCAAAATTGTCTTTTTCTGCCTTTCAGCGAAGCTACTTTTAGCTTTTGTGTAGAAAAACATATTCGAGTTCACAACCAAACTTCACGGTTCCATCATGCAATACTCTTCCAACGAGAAAAATCAAGAAAAGCATCAGAAGCATAAAGCTGTAGAAGAAATAGAGGTCATTACTCCAATTACAGAGCCACCAAAGTTACCAATTAGTGAATGAGGCATGTGGCATTCTCCAAGGATAGAATTTAGATCAGCAGTTAACTTGACGCCTTTTCCAAGTTAACTAACTTTCCTCTTTTCATGCATGTCTATCCTTAGAGATATTTATTGTACAGTTAGAGTCTTTCTTTAGTTTTAGATCAATTAACTGATATAATCTTTCCAGTTAACTGTTAGTTATCTTGTTTAGACATAGGAATAAATCTTGTAGATTGGCAAGACTGATTGTTAACACAAGGAGATTTTAGGGTTCCCTACTCCTATGTTTGTGTATAAATAAGAGCAACCTTGCTCATTATTCTTAACCGTTATTACTATATCAAAATTGTTAAGCCTTAGTGCCTTCAAGCTTTGCTAGTCAATATCTGTTCACTTTGTTCAGTGTAATTTGGTTGATCACATATTGTATGTTTTTCCTCTTGATACAATCTGCTGTCCCAAACGTGTAATTATTGTTGGAGTTTGAGGAAATAAATCTTATGCTGATAGTGCTTTGATCCAAAGTCTCAAGATCTTTCAATGATATTGTTTTTATAATCTTTATTTCAGTCTACACCTCAAAAGTACAATGAGTCTTTGAGAGAATTTTGAAAGCAAGTTTATTGTTTCATGTTTTGCTTTTATGATCTTTATTTCAGCTTTCATCCAAAAGTACAATGACTCTTTGGGTGCATTTTGGAAATAAGTTTGTTTAAAAGCTTTGTGTTAACCAAAATCATTCCCAGTTTACTTCTAAATTCTCTTGCTCTGAATTTACTCAAGAAGATAGAAGCGTAATTAGTTTAAGCCTAGTTGTAGTTGAAGTTACGAAACCAAAGAAAACCTCAGCTGCAATCTAATGTCCCACCCCAGGTGGACACTTACTGACTGTGTTTCTGCCTGTAATTTTTTCCTTGGGGTTTCAAAGTTTTGCTTGTTTTGTTGTTTGATGAAGATTTTGCCAGGTATGTAAATGAACATATACAAATGCAAAGAGGAATATTGACAAACTATTGTAATGAAACCAACTGCTGAAGCATTTCTTAATTATATTTATTCAATCAGATTTACAATAGCTTGCAAAGACAATATTTTCAATTTATCCCTTCATACAATGCTTGAGAAATCAATGAACATCATACCCAGAATCTGAAGGAAGATTCTGGGAATCTGATATACAATAATCAGCAATAGCAACTTCAATAAATCCAATGCCTAGCAATTGTTACTCAAGAATCAGCTATAAAGGATGCCTCTAGTGATGATGAATGCAGGTCCAAAACTCACGAAAGCAAATCTGGAAAATTTATCAACAATTATGGTAATGATTCTCAGCAAACTTCATATCAGCATACTGGCAAATTCTGGAAATGATCACAGCAAACAGAAACCCTCATTATTGAATGTTTAGCTTCAAAGACAAGTTTCTCCACTTAAAATCTGCTACTAATTGATATCCCTGGTCTAGCCGCCTCCAAAGGAAGTTAAATGCAGCTCCAAATATAGGCGTTTCAGCCTTGGGTGCAACTCGTCAAGCTTAGAAGAATATGTACAGCCTGTAGAAATATATACTGCCCCTGTTGAAACCCACTTGCTGAGTATAGGTAATGATATCAGCAAAAATAGCCTCCAATAATCTGCTTTCACAACAATCTGACCATTGCTCTTGAAACCCTTGATATTTCTGAATAAATTCAATTCAAATTTGCACAAGATATCTCCCACGTGCCAATGGAGAAGGCACTAATCAGCAATAATAATATTCTTCAATATTTATCTTGAATTACTTCTGGTCTGCAATGAACAATCTTCGAAACCCTCGTAATACCTTGTCATGTCCCCATCCTAGTATTACCACGGTAATTGTAGGTTAGCCTATCATTTGATCCTCGTAGGTGGCAGAGTGTTCAGAGGATCCATTTGGCAGTTGCTCAGTGTTGGTTGGCTCCAGTTCGCAGTGTGTTAGGTTTGGGCCTTCGCAGAATCTTCCAGGGAGTCTTTTGAGAACTTTCTATTTTTAGAAAGTTAGGTCAGCCGGAAGCTGCTATTTCGGGCGGGGGCACACTGCGGAAGTGATTTAGCTCGGTCGACCGGTTCAGTAATTGTTTGATTTGACGGAGAAATAAGGAGTAATTACTGAGTTATTAAATATTTAATAATTTGACTTTATTATAAAGTCACTTTATTGAAATATTAAAATATTTAATTATTTGGCTAAGTTATAAAGTATTTAATTATACTTTATATTATATTATTAAAATGTGATTTAATGAGTATTTAATGCTCATTAAAAAGGGACGCCAATAATTAAATAAATTCTCCTAAGTCCAAAGTGAAAATTAAATCATTAATTTAAATGATTATTTTAATGGAGAATTAGGTCGAACTTTTCAAAGAAGAATATATTGTTCTTCCCAAGGCAAAATCGAACTATCAAGTTTATTATTCAATTTTGTCTACTGAGCATCTGAGCTTTGGAGTTTGCAAACCCTAGGGTTTCTGGCAAACATCGTTTCTGGAGAACGTAACCTCTTCAGAGATCAGGCATACTGAGGCTGTGAGATACCAGCTAAAGATTGCACTTGGTGATTTCATCCAGAAGTCACAGACTGAGCTTAACCAGTTATTCATTCAGAGATTCACAGAGGAAACCATCAGAGGAGCAGGGCGATTTCTCCAGAGGGTTGATATCAGAGATCTGGCACCTTTTTCTTGAAGTCCGTACCATTTAATTAATGCTGCAGACTGGCCGTACTGTACCTTCAGGCCGTACTCATTCTTTTCAGTGATTTCTCTTCTGGCTTCAGTTTCCAGTTATCTTCTCTAGGCGTTGGGATTGATTTGCTTATTTGGAGATTTGGCGTTCTTCTCAGAGTATGGGGAATTCTTTCTTATCACTAGCCGTACCATACAGCAATTAATACAGCCGCCATCCAGGTTTTTTTGAATAAAATTCATTGTATCTCATTTACCATTCAGATTTCTTGTATTGAAAAGCTCTGAAAAAATTATATATTGGTGCGCCCTTGTTATCTGAGTATTTTTGAGCTTAATGCATGAGATTTAGATTCTATTTGAAATTTTAGCAATTTATTGGAAAAATCGCAGCATTTATTATTTTGTCAAAAAACTCTCAAAAACACAAAAAATCAAAAATTTGCAAAAACATTACAAAAACAATCAGGGATTCAATTTGAGAACCACCAGGGTTCTGACAGTGGTATCAGAGCACAGATCTCCTGCCATCCTGTGCTTTTTCAGTGATTATTCAGAATACAGTGCATTTCTGGGTTGCCTTTTATGAACCAAGACATTATTCAGTATACCAGAGGTGTAGGGACAGGCAAAGACGAAGACTGGACAGGTCCTCCGATTCCAGAAGGTCAGACAGTATCAGGAGTGCTTGGTTTTCACAGATCCAGTTCAGACGGTAGTGAAAACAGTGTTGCAACCCTAATGGCAGATCGTGAGACTTCCTCAGAGACTCGCAGGGATCCAGGGAAGGCACATGCAGAGGGTGACATTACTGATGAGGAGTTTAGACGGAGACACGACAACATGATGGATATGATGTCGCAGTTGATGGGCACTATTAGGCAGTGTACGCCCACACAGCCTCATTTCATACAGATTGGACAGACGAGCGGGACCACTCCAGTGGATCAGCCATTGGCATCAGCTCCTAGGCAGCCGTTACCGATCTATCAGGAGCGTAGGCCAGGTCAGCCTACTTTCTTACCTAGAGATACTCCACCTCAGACTCCAGGGGCAGAGCATCAGGTGCATCATCAGGACTTCCAGCCACAGAACGGCATGTCGGTGGCAGACTTGACGAGATTTCATGGCGAGTACATGTCTTTAGCGCCTGAGATCCGGCAGGCACTTACGTTTCATGAGTTTATAGATGTCTATAAACCCAGAGGAGGAGGTAGATTTGATCGTAGACCCCCACAGCATCAGCAGCAGCAGCCACAGGTGAATAGAGATTTACAATATGCTGTGAGCAAGATTACACTGCCATATTTTGATGGGTCAGAGAAGACATCAGCTAGGTCATGGGTCCAGAAATTGGACAACTATCTGTCACTTAGACCTATGCAGGAGGATGAGGCAATTAAATTTGCCACTTTACATCTGGACGGAGTGGCGCATGATTGGTGGCACCACGGCATGTACACATTAGGCCATCATGCGGTTAATACCTATCAGGAGTTCACGAGCAGATTGATAGAAAGATTTGATAGGAAGGATCCAGAGTTGTATTTCAGAGAGTTGGCTCAGCTCAGACAGACTGGTAGTCTGGAAGCATACATTGGCGAGTTTCAGAGAGTGGCCGTCATGGTGACTGGCATTTCAGAGAGGAGACTCATTAGCTTATTTGTTGAGGGTTTGACAGAACCCATGAGAGGTTGGGTCAAGGCTTTTGACCCTCCCACACTTCAGGAGGCCATGCGGAAGGCACGCAGCATGGAACTTGCCGCACCTCGCAGCAAGTTCAATTCAGGGTCCACTCCATACACGAGACCCAACAGGCCTTTCGATAGAAACAATGACAGAAATAGACCCTTTGACAGGAGGAAGGATCAACAGGATCCGAAGAGACAGAATGCACCACCGTTTGACAGAGAAACATTGAATGAATTACGCAAGAAAAAGTTGTGTTTTTGGTGCAAGGCACCCTATGATGAAAAACACATATGCCCACTTCGTCCGAAAGTCAAAAATAACCAAATGGAGTGGTATTATGAGGGCGAAGAGCAATCTGATCTGTCAGACCAGCAAGCTGATTCCGAGCCTTCAGATGATGAGAAGTCCGAAAATGAGAATGAACATGAAGGTGGAAGGAAGCTACAGGAAGCCCATCTGACTAGTCTTCAGAGAGATGGTTCATTTCGACTCCGTGGGCTCTTAGCAGGTCAGAAGGTGATTACTTTGTTGGATACGGGTGCGACACATAATTTTATTGATGCACGTCTAGTGGAGAGGCGTGGTATCCAGACAGAGGCTTTCGAGGGTATCCGAGTTAAGGTGGCTGACGGATATACTCTCAGGTGCGACAGAAAGATTACTGATCTTCCGATGAGATTGAACAACTATGAATTCAAGACTGAATTCTATGTTGTTAATATGGGTGATACAGATGTGGTATTGGGGATGGCATGGTTGCATGATTTGGGTGAGTTCACGCTCAACCTACGGGACATGGAGATGAAATTTAAGGTTGACGGAAGACCACATGTCATCAAGGCAATACGGGACAGTAATCTTAGGATGGTTTCATTCAGGCGGATGGAGAGGCTCATTCGTCATGATATGGTTGACTGGGCGGCTGAGTGCATGTTGATGCCAGCCCAGCAGGAGCCGCAGAAGGGTGAGTACCACCCTGACATACAGATTCTGAGGACTAAACACTCCAAAGTGTTTAGTGATATTCCACCTGGTAGGCCTCCAGATAGAGGTACAGAGCACATTATTGAGTTGGAGGAGGGCGCAAAGCCCGTTATGATTACTCCCTACCGACATCCGAAACGACTCAAAGATGAAATAGAAAAGACCATTAATGAGTTGTTGGCTATGGGTCATATCAGACCTAGCAAATCCCCTTTTGCTTCATCGGTTGTATTGGTGAAGAAGAAGGATGGATCCCTTCGGATGTGCATCGATTACAGGCAGCTCAACAAAAGAACCATCAAGAATAGGTACCCCATTCCGCGCATTGATGAGCTGATAGATGAGTTGCATGGTGCAGTCTTCTTTACGAAGATTGATTTGAGATCAGGGTACCATCAGATACAGATGAGGGAGCAGGACATTGAGAAAACCGCTTTCTGGTGTCATTGTGGTCACTTCGAGTTCTTGGTTATGCCCTTCGGGTTAACCAATGCACCTGCCACCTTTCAGGCAACTATGAACAGGGTTTTCAGTGCTCAGTTGAGGAGATTTGTGTTAGTCTTCTTCGACGACATTTTGGTTTATAGCAGGTCATGGGAGGAGCATCTGGCTCATTTGGACACAGTCTTGGGTATCTTAGCAGATGAGTCTTTCTATGCTAAGGAATCCAAGTGCGAGCTTGGCATGGAGGAGTTGTTATATCTGGGGCACATCATCAGTGCCAAGGGGGTGAGTATGGACCCTGAAAAGGTCCGAGCTATTGTTGGTAGCCCGGTGCACGAGGAACCTTCTGCAGCGGCTTCCGGAAGGCTTCATTGGGTTATGTGCATTCTCAGGAGATTTGTTAAGCGGGTTCTCGCGTCCGCGCCCGCTTATGCGACTTGGCGAAGAAGGGGGCTTTTGATGGTCACCACCCGGTAGCAGTGCTTTGGCGGGTTTAAGGTGATCATGACTTCATGTCGGTGCTAGCGTGCACGACTTTTGAAGTCATTTGATTTATTACGTGATGGCGGGGAGGGCATTGGTGCTGTTTTGATGCAGGAGCGTCATCCGATTGCATTTGAAAGCAGGAAACTCAGGGGTCCTGAGAGATTTTACAGTATATATGACAAGGAGATGTTAGCCATTATGCATGCATTGGCTAAGTTTAGGCAGTACCTGGTAGGCAGCAAATTCAGTGTTCGTACTGATCATAACAGCCTAAAACATTTCCTTGGACAGCGAGACTTGAACGAGAGGCAGCAGAAATGGGTCAGTAAACTGCAGTCATATGACTTCGATATTACTTTCATTAAGGGGAAGCAGAATATAGTAGCTGACGCCTTGTCTCGTAGACCCCAGTTGAATGCCTTAGCACAGATTACAGAGGATTGGAGGCATCGGATCATTGCAGAGTATGCTAAGAACCCATGGGCTTCTAGCATCGTTGACAGGACAGAGCAGGACGACAGGTATACAGTTGTAGATGACTTGATCATTTACAAAGGGCGGATTCTTTTGGTTCCTGGCTCTGAGGTACGGACTACAGTTTTGAGAGCCTTTCACGACCTTCCTATGGCGGGCCATCCTGGATATTACAAGACTTACAAAATGGTTGAGCGGTTGTTTACTTAAGAAAAGGGCTGAAAAGCGATGTTTTCTGCGGTATGTAAAGTGAAGTGTTACGTACCAGCGGAATAGCCGGGAGCACACCTATCTGGCTGGATTACCGATACTTCAATACGGCCGAGGAAGTGGGGTGTTTATCTATATGGACTTTATCACGGGTTTGCCGAAAGCCCAGGGTAAAGATTGCATTTATGTAGTGGTCGATCGGTTGACTAAGTACGCCCACTTTTTCCCGATTACGACTACTTTCACAGCATCGCAGACTGCAGAGTTGTTCTTCAGAGAGGTTTTCCGATTGCATGGATTGCCTCGGACGATAGTCAGCGATAGAGATAGCCGGTTCATGAGCAACTTTTGGCAGGAGTTGTTCCGACTTTGTGGGACGAGCTGACACCGAGTACCAGCTACCATCCACAGACCGATGGACAGACAGAGATTGTCAATAAGTGGGTGGAAGGTTATTTGCGCAATTATATAGCTGGTCAGCAGAGAGTTTGGGTGAGGTGGATTTACTTGTGCGAGTATTGTTATAACTCGACTCACCATATGACGATACAGATGACCCCCTTCATGGCATTGTACGGGTATGAGGCGCCCAATCTTCTGGATTTGATTTTGAGCGATAGCAGAGTGCCGAGTGCAGGTGATATGATGCAGAGTCAGCAGGACATCTTGAGGTCTCTCCGAGACAATATCAATGACCGCAGAATCAACATAAAGCGATTATCGTCAGAGAAGGTTGGCCTTGATTTTGAGGTGGGTGATATGGTGTACCTCATGTTGCGGCCGTATCGTCAGTCTACTCTGCGGAAGAGTGGGGCAGAGAAACTAAAACCTCGCTACTATGGTCCATTTCGTGTTGTCAGACGAGTGGGTGAGGTTGCTTATGAGTTGGACTTGCGTGATAGCAAGGTCCATAATGTATTTCCGTTTCTGCGCTGAAGAAGGCATTAGATTGACATGTTGATTTCCCTCTCGGTTGCCACCCTTGATGATGAAGGCCCGATACTAATTACTGAGGCCATCCCTTGATATGAAGAGGAACACACACCTTCGGGCGTGTGATCGGGGAATATCACGGTCAAGTGGAGAGATTTGCGAGTTAGGGATGCTACATGGGAGTCCGGTATTTCACGACATCGAGTTGAGATTAGCGAGAATGAAGCAATTTCGAGAAATGGGCTAATGTATCCCCCATCCTAGTCAACCACAATTTGGTAGCGGATTAGCCTATCATTTACAGTCCTAAATGAGGGCGTGAAGTGTTGAAGGATCCATTTTGGCGATTACTTTCGGTGTGGGTTAGCTCCGGTTTGCGGTCAATGTCAGGTTTGGGCCTTCGCAGAATCTTCCAGAGAGTCTTTTCAGAGAACTTTCTATTTTAGAAAGTTAGGTCAGACGGAAGCTGCTATTTCGGGCAGGGGACCTGGTGCAGTGATTTAGCTCAGATTCGACCCGGTTCAGTAATTGTTTGATTTGACGGAGAAATAAGGAGTAATTACTGAGTTATTAAATATTTAATAATTTGACTTTATTATACAGTCACTTTATTGAAATATTAAAATATTTAATTATTTGGCTAAGTTATAAAGTATTGAATTATACTTTATATTATATTATTAAAATGTGATTTAATGAGTATTTAATGCTCATTAAAAAGGGACGCCAATAATTAAATAAATTCTCCTAAGTCCAAAGTGAAAATTAAATCATTAATTTAAATGATTATTTTAATGGAGAATTAGGTCGAACTTTTCAAAGAAGAATATATTGTTCTTCCCAAGGAAAAATCGAACTATCAAGTTTATTATTCAATTTTGTCTTCTGAGCATCTGAGCTTTGGAGTTTGCAAACCCTAGGGTTTCTGGCAAACATCGTTGCTGGAGAACGTAACCTCTTCAGAGATCAGGCATACTGAGGCTGTGAGATACCAGCTGAAGATTGCACTTGGTGATTTCATCCAGAAGTCACAGATTGAGCTTAATCATTTAATCAGACAGAGATTCATCAGCATTCAGCAGAGATTATTCATCTGGCAGTCAAGGCGCACTTTTCAGAGGACATTCATTTGAGATTGGGCACAATTTCCAAAGGCCGTACATTATTCATTATTGCTGCAGACAGTCCGTACATCTGTACTTTCAGGCCGTACTTGTCAACCTTCTGAGGAAACGCCTTCATTCTCTTTTTTTGGTGATTCCACATTGGGGCGCTTGGTATTCTGGAACATTTGCATTTGAGATTCAAGCCGGAGGAGATCCTTATTAATTTCTGGCCGTACCATCACCAGCTACAGCAGCCGCCATTAAAATACCAGGTTTTTATTTGAAAATTTCATGTATTGCTTCCTACCTTCAGTTTTGGCGTTGTAAGTGCTCTGGGAATTGAATATAATGATGCGCCTTGATTCTTAAGCAAGTTTTGGAAACATTTAATGCATTTATATATTTTTTATGAATTTATCAAGCAATTCTAGAAAAATCGCAAATTTCACTTTTGCCTGTTAAAACCTCAAAAACACAAAAAAAATCAAAAATTTGCAAAAAACGTTACAAAAACAATCAGGGATCCAATTTGAGAACCACCAGGGTTCTGACAATAGATGATTTCTATTAAATGCGTAAAGTTAGACTGAGCTTTTGATGTGGATGCTTCATGCTATTACTTCGAATTATATTGTTCTATTGATGGTGTTGTTCGTAGTAAGGAAATCTTAAGCACAAATCCCTGGAAGATTGCACTTGCTTTGTGTAGTTGTCGTATTTCCTGGCGAAACAAAGTATTATTATTTGGTTTCATTCAATCTTTACTATCTCTTGAGTTCATAGGAATAGTATAGGATTCCTCAACCCTTACTCCTTTTTTCATTTTTTATCTAAAATCCAAAAATCCAAAAAAATATATCACTACATTTAAGTCCTTGCTTTCTAAGTGACTTGCTAAAGTAAATCCCTTTGTGTTACCAGCAAAATCACATCATCCACAGAGCTTATCCACGCCCATTTTACAAAACATTGGAATTGTTGTATGATCTTTTTTGGCAATCTTAGCATAATAGTCAGTTTTTCAAGAGAGGATAGAGCGTCTTTGAATTCTTTATTCTAGAATGCTTGGTGAGTCATAAAACACGCATCAACAATACCCTAGACAAAAAGAAGAAGAGAAAGGTGATTCAAATACAAGCAGCAAAGTGAACAAGGATCAATTCGAGCACTACAAAGGGGCATGCTTCGAGTGATAAAGAAACCTAAAGTACATAGAGGGTAATCTAGTAAGGAGCCGAGAGCTTTATGGTGTATGGATTGCAAGATGAACTTCCACACCAGGGCTTACTGGCCTAAAAAGATGTTTAGTGAAATCTATCAAATAATAGGCCTTATGTCCAAGAACTGCTCGTACAATTTGAAGACTACAAGTAGAAAAGTACTCTTTACTCAAAGAGCCCAATCAACTCTACTCAATACACCTCCAATGCTTTAGAACAAAAAAGTGCACCTTCAAGCAGCTATCATAGCAAAGAAATAATAATATAAGGCAAAATATTAGTAGTGGAGGTGATTGAAGTCAAATAAAATATCTCCATGGATTACCTTATCATACAATGTCTACAATGTAGTGAATGAGGCCACATAGCAAGACATTTCTCAAGAAGTCAAAATAATACAAGATTACTCTGTAGATGGTGTCAACCTAGGGATCATGATGATAATGGGTGTCAGAAGAAAAAATCCAATGTGAACATCAACATGATTCAATTCAAACACACATCCTAGAACATACATTACATTACTTGGCTGACAATACATAACAACATGACCACATCAAACTATAGTATTCACAACATATGCTTTTAGAGACGACCACAATATTACAGTTAACACTACATAGAAGACTACAAACATGTTTCAGGACAGAGTGTCATCACATAGTTGATTCTAAGTTACCCTGGTGAATC
>VDFB02370190.1:0-44128 GCA_007258455.2 Sequoia sempervirens
GATGAAGATGAAGTTGAGAAAGTGGCTAGATATCTAGGTGGCCTTAGATTCAATATACAAGATGAATTGGTTGTTGCTAACCCAAAGACTATTGAAGAATATTTTCAATTGGAAATCAGGGTGGAGGAAAAGATCAAAAGAAGGCAAGAGAAATCTTTTAGAGGCAGAGGTAATAATACAAGAGGGAGAGGATCAATCCCTGCATCAAATCAGTCATTTAAGGAACAATAAGAAGAAAACAAAGGTAAAGATCAAGGTGTTGATACAAGAGGAGGTTTTAGGGGAACTAGAGGTAGATTTAGCGGTGGAAAAAATTCAAATGTTTTTGTAGTAAGATGCTATAACTGCAATGAATTTGGTCATCCTGCTTGGAAATACCCTTAAAATTTTGGTGCTTCATCAAGTGGGAGTGAAAGAAGAGGTGATAAGAGGGTGCAATTGGTCCAAGAAGAAAGTGAAGGTGAAAACCCTCCTAACCTACTTGTTGCTCCTAAAACAGGTGAAGCTTTGATGTTGAGGAAGACCATCCTTAAGGTAAAAAAAGAGATGGAGCCATTGCAAAGAAATAATCTCTTCAAAACAACATGTAAGTGCAAGAATAAGGTATGAAAAATTGTTATTGATTCAGGCTCTTTTGAGAATATGGTTTCAAGTGAGATGGTTATTAAACTGAACTTACAAAAAATTCTTCATGAATTTCCATATAAGGTGTCTTGGTTGAGTGATGGGAAATCTCTTTTAGTCAATGAATAGGTTGTTGTTGAATTTCAAATTTGAGGATACAAAGATAAGGTAGTGTGTGATATCTTTCCCATGGATTGTTTCCACTTACTCCTAGGTAGGCCCTGGTAGTTTGACAGGTGCATTGTATGATGGAAGAGAAAACACATACACTATAGAGAAAGATGGATGTAAAATTGTTTTGACTTCACTTGTGGAAGATTACAAAGGTAAGGCTAAGGTAATCATGTGTGGGAAGTAACTTGTAGGGGTTGTGAAGGAAGACACAAATATGGGTGTTACAGTTAGTTTGAAGTTAGAAAATACTCTAACAACAGGTGTGAAGGTAAATGCAGGTTGAAGAATGGATTGATAGTGGATTGGAGTGATAATTTATTGGTTGGTACAATGGTATGCCCTTTGGTGGAGAGTAAGGCTAAAATACAAGTGGTGTTTGTAGGTACAATGAGTACAAGGGGTTATAAAAATGGTGGTACAATAGTACATGGTGCTGACAAAATAATAGAATTGATGACAGGGTTGAAAGGACAGAGAGAGCAAGAAACTAAGGATAGATACAAGCATGAAGTTGAGAGGAAGAGGCAGGAAGGTTAAGGATTTAATAACAAATGTTTTTTTTTGTAACAAAGATAGGAGCATCAATTGGTTTTGGTCAAGGGACTCGTAAAAGACCATCATCAGGTGATTTCAAAGTTGAAGACATGTTCAAGTACAAGCATGGTTAAGGATGTAGGACTTCAATTTTGGAACCAATGGAAAGTATTTTTATACTAGAGGATGTGTGTAAAGTCAGGAGGAACTAGTATAGGACCTAGCTCATGTGACATGACTTCTGTTTCAGTGGGGTTGTATGGTGTAGGATCACCTAAACCCTTATTGTCAAATTTGATCATTTGGGAATTTGATAGGTTGGCCAGTAGGTAATTCTAGGTGATAGTGTCTATTAATTCTAAATAAGGTCTATTGATACAATCTATTATGCAATTTAGTGGTTTTTGAGTCATAGGTGTCAAGTTGACAAAAGTTGCAAAAATGTAAAAATGTTGTCAAGGAAAAAATTGTCAAAAATGCAACTTTTGGGAATATGAAGAGTCATGGTATTTCTAAAATTAGTTAAGATAATTTTTGGGTTACAATATGAATTTAATAGCTATAAAAATACTTTAGAAGGCTTGAGCATCAATTGTTGAAGTTTGTTTTGAATCATCCACAAGCAATACAATGTTATTTTTTGTAAATTTCTTTGTTTTCTTAACTTTTCTCATATTGTATAGACTCGAACAAGCTTTAAATTATTTGAATCTCATTTTGTTATGTAGGGGCATGAAATATCTTTTAAATTTTTCAAGTTTGAGAGTGTAATATTCTGATTTGTGGGAGATTTCTTTAATTTTTCAAAGCAACCCTGTTAATGCATAATTGAGGGTTTGATTGTTGTTTAAATAGTGTATTAGTCATTCCACCTAATATCATGACCTATTGTTCAGTGGAATGACTTGTCTCGTGGTAGGGTAGGTGTTCATGTGATTTAGGAAGAAAGGGAAGCAAGTCATGAGAATTGGGGTGATGCCCTAGGGTTGGACAGTGTCTTTTTCATGTGAAAATGAGATGTTGAGATGGGGTTTTGATGAAGTGTTGATATATTGGGTCTTGTGATGGCTTTGTGAGTTTTTTCAGGCCATTTGAAGTCTTTTGGATGCATTGATTGAGTTTTGTAAGCCTAGGAGTTATGATTTTCAATGAACCTTAGCTTAGTTGCATGAAAAGAGATGGTTTGTTGGATCAGCACCCTAGAAGTCTTGAATCTGAGGATAAATATTGGAATTTGGTGTTTTTTCACACAACTAATGCCTTTCTATATATATTTGGTGAAAAATAGGCGTTTAGGAGGGACCTACTTTATAAAAGAGGGCTAATTGAGTAGCCTAAAATAGGGGCAGTCTAAAGGTTTTCAAATTTGTTTCAACAAAACCTTATTGGATATCTTGGTGTGTTGTATCAAGAGTTGAGGTGTATCTCAAATGCTTTTTTTTAGGCCTATGAATGGCCTTCTCCAAAAGGTATCTCCTAAAGTTGGGTTTTGAGGGCTACAAGCCTTTTGGTGTGTGTTTGAGGAAAGGGGAGTGGATTGTGTTGTGATACTTGATTCCTTGTTTAAGTCTAATCAATTTGAGTTGGTTGGTGGTGTCCACCACCTAGGTTGATATCAATAATATTTTTATACTAATTTTTTTTTCCAAAGTAAATAAAATGTTGTTTGCATTATCAATTCACTATGTCTTATAGGTTGCATCCAATCGAAGTTGACATACTTAGCTAGAGGGTATCTAGGGTTGTATGGCATATTGTATGCAACAAACTCTATACATTAAAATTGTTCCTAGATAGCATGATATGGTTATAGACTCATTTATCTACTTCTCTTGCAAAAGGTAGGGCCACTTCTAGCTAGAAGGTGTGTGGAGAACCATCATTCTATGGTTGGAGGTATATCACTTTGATGATGCTCTCCCTCATGCAATTTGAGAATTTCAAAGACTTATTCATAAAATAAAAACTCTTTCTATTTGTATGTTTACTAAAAATATTGCAAACTATATGTGATCAAAATGTTTAAGCTTTATTGGTAAATAGAAACATGTACATGCCAATAAATTACACTTGAATTCAAATGCGAAATCATTTTATTTCTTATTGAATATTAATTTCTTACTTAATGATTTGTATTTAATTATTTGATTTGAATATGTTTAATTCAAAATAATAATAAAATTACATTAAATTATGATATTTTTTGTTATAATGAATAGTAGTTTGTCACATTGAGTTAACCTATGGTTGAGTTAAACTTGGGTCGATTTAAACTTGTATTTAGTTAACCTATGGTTTAAGTTTACTTGATTTAAACTAACAAGGGTGGAGTAAACCTATAGTTGGTTGAATATGGGTTGGATGGACTATGGTTAATTTGAACTAAGGTTTAGTTAATCTATGGTTTAACTTGAGTTGAGTTAGACTAACTAGGGTGGATTAAACCTAGGTTTGTTTGATTATGGGTTGGATGGACTATGGTCAAATTGAGCTAAGGTTTAGTTTACCAATGGTTTTAATTGACTTGAGTTAGACTTATTAGGGTGGAGCAAGTATAGGTTTAGTTGATTATGGGTTGTATGGACTATGGTTAAGTTGAACTAAGGTTGGGTTGTGTAAGATATGGTATAGAATGCTCTATGCCATGCAATATTTGGTTGAAGATGTAGTCGCCCAAGATCTAGGAGCTTTAATAAAAGCATAAGAGAGATAAAATATGAGATAATAATTCTATTCTAGCAAAGGACACAAATGATAGATTGCTTACAATGAATTATAATACAAAGAAAAATCCTTGGTTATATAGACCAAGGTGAGACATAGGATTGCATAAGATTATTATATGTGTATTAATATTTGACTTGAGACATAAATTGATAAGCATCCTATGTGTAACCCATGTAAACATAACTAGTGTGAATAGGACCTAGGTGATGAACTAGATAGGTAAAACACCATATCCACACCAACATCCCCCTTAATTGAACTTAGGGAGAATGTACAACATGTAAGGATACAAGGATGCAAGGATGGGTCCTAGATACTAGGCCATTTTAGGTATCTAGGTACAAATTTAATCTCTCACAAATAGAGAAAAAGAAAAAACTAGGTGGTACAAAACTTCTCTCCAAAAGAGATAAAAATCCTCTCAAAGAAGAATGAGAATAACCAAACTCCATGTGAGGGAAAATTCCCCCCAAAATATAGAAGAAGAATAAGAGAGACCATGCAACCCCCCTCAATTTAGAGTCTCCTCCAATGATGGTATATAGTCATCAACGAATGCTAAATATGATCCAATCCCATCAAAAAGCATTCCTTCCCTTAGGAAAAAACAAAACCAAGAATGTATGTAGGATGCCTTTCAATTCTTGAAAGAAACATGAGGGAAGAAAAATAAAGATGTGTGAAGTCTATGAACCTTGCTTAAGTGTTCTTGTGTTAATTCCAAAAGATGCCACAATCAAGTCAAGTGTTCTAGGCCACACTGATGAAGATGATAATCCAAAACCTTGTGGAAACATATGTAGAACATGATCCAAAGACAAATATGGCCCCTCCAAATTTTTCTCAAGGATCTCCATGCCAATTCAAAACTATGACAAATGATGAGGTAGAGAAGGTACATTAGAGTATAAATTATCCCAGCAATATTTGAAGAAGATGACGTAAATCCATAATATGTAACATCAAAGAGGAGATGAATATACTCAATGTCCTCCAAGTCTACAATATAGGACTCAAACCAAACCTACAATATTTTTCAAGTAATCACCCCATGTAATTTTATTGGAAGGATGAATATCTTACTACACTAAATCATTAGAAGCCATGGATGTAGCAACACTAGTTTCATCAAAAGAAATTTTATATGGAGATGAGATCTCATTGCATGCAATTCAACTACACTACTCATCCCTAAAAGACATTTCCATACAAGATTCTTGAATGTGAATGTCAAATGAATCTTCTAATGCTAGTTCAAAATAATTTGGAAAACTAATTCCATTAGCAACGTAAAGTTGTTTCAATTGATGAAGTTCATAAATAATTTTCAAATCATCATGTTCTTTTAGCAACCATTCATCTATTATATGACTTTTCTTCCCCATGTAATTACATGTAATTTTCCATGGATTAGGAGACATGATTAATACCAGAAAAAGTATAAGATTTCCCTCCCCCAAAATACTCAATAAAATATCCCCCCTAACAATATATGATCTCATCACTTTATACTTAGTGTGATTATAGGTGTCACTTGCCAAAAATAGCGAAGTGGACTTGATCTTAGTGCATGCAAATGTCAAATTTGGCCATAGAAATTAAGAACAATTTTTATATAGAATGAAATTGATCTAATAACACCACTATAAAATACATGAAAATTGTGCACTTTTTAAAAACTATGCCAAAAAATATTATTGTAGAAGCCCAAATGGAGCCCCATAAGTTCTCAAAATGAGAACTATTCAGCAACATCTATGAGAATCTACAATTTTTGGAAAAATTCAACACCAAAATAAAATAAAAAGGATCTTGGATGATTGATAATGGAGCCTCTAAAGATCAAGTGTAAAAATCAAACTAGAAATGCAAAGGAGGAATTTGGTTGGAGGAGAGGTCACTAAAATCATGTTGACATCAACACAACCTATTGATAGAATATTCCTCAAACCACCAAAATATGCCACTATTTTTGAAACTACCAATCATTTTTTAAGTTGTCATTAAAATCATTGAAAATGATAATTAAAGTCACAAAACCACCCATTAGGTTTGGAGGTGGTTTATAGCTTGTTTGGTTGTTTTTATCAAATAGAATTGGAATATTCATTCAAGATATTTTTTGCTAGTCGGATTACTATCATCCAAGAATTATTGTGTTGATTGTTACTTACCCTAGTGGGTCACTAGCTTGTGTGTTGAGGCTAGTCAAAGTCATGTGGAGCATGTGGGGTTGCCACATACATTGTTTCCTACGCAATACTTACAAACACCATAGGTCTACATAGTGCTTTGATAATTTTTAATTTAAAATATTTTTTAAAAACTATTTAAAAGATAGAATTTATTATTTTATCATACCAAATGACCCTAGCATATGTGGAAGTGACATGTGCAACCATTCAATTGTACAAACTATCATACAATGTAGGGGGCCAAATAAATTTTTACGGCTTGGGGTTAGATGTCCAAATTTGATGAATTAATAGTCATTCCTAAGGTTACTGGGCCTTCTAGACATGATGGAAAGGTTTAATTTAACCCAAAATGGTCCAAAATTGTAGCTAATTTCAAGATCTAGTAACCACTTCCCAATTCCAAACCCTTGTAGATATGGCCTCACATGTTCAATTTAGAAAAAACAAAAGGTTAAATTGACTTGTGTGGACACCCTAAACTCAATGATGAGCTCATATTTACACAAGAATGCTCTAAATGAACTTGTGGTACAAAGACACTGAGAGGAACTCCTGGGAATATAGTAGTTCTATCAATTTTGTATGATTATCCATCATTATATGATGGAATAGAAAGGCATACTCAAATTTTCAAGATCCACCAAGATTTCCAACCTAGATCTCTCAATAAAGGCTAACAAGAAGCATTTCCACAAGATTTGATACCATGTAAGAGTTGGTATAGAATTCTCTATGTCATGCGAGATTTGGTTGAAGATGTAGTCACCCAAGATTTAGGAGCTTTAATGAAAGCACAAGAGATAAAATATGAGAGAATAATTCCATTCTATCAAAGGATGTGAATAATAGATTGCTTATAATTAATAGAATACAAAGGGAATCCCTTGGTTATATAGGCCAAGGTGAGACATAGGATTGCATAATATTATGGCATGTGTCTTAATCTTATGAGTTGAGATATAAAGTGATAAGTATCATATTTTTTCCCTAAGTAAACTTAATTAAATAGTGTGAATAGGATCTAGGTGATGAACCAAATAGGTGAAACACCCAATTCACACCAATGGGTTGAAACATGATTTAATATGACTTGATTAAAGCTAACTAGGGTGGAGTAAACCTAAGGTTGGTTAACTATGGGTTGGATGGAAAATGGTTAAGTTGAGTTAATTTTGATTTGACCTACATGGATTAATTTTACTTTTTAGACTAACTAGGGTGGATTAGATCTAGGATCAGTTGACTATGGGTTGGATGGGATATGGTTAAGTTGAGCTAAGGTTAGTTTAACCTATGGTTTAAGCTGACTTAAGTTAAAATAACTAGGGTGGAGTAAAATTGGACAATTGGATGATCTAACTATGGGCAAGGATGGTGAATGGTTATGGACCAATTTTGATTCGAGGTTATGACTAAGGTTTTAGAGCAAGTTTGTAACCATAATTTTTTACTTTAGATCAAGGTTGTGATTGTTGAGTAAGTTGTGACTCATATAAAGAAAGGGACAAAAAATAAAATCATAATATTTAAGACGGATGAGCTTCCCCTTGGGACTCTTTTAAATCAGATAGGGTTAATCTAAACATTAAAATACATGAAATACACATGAACATTCCTAAGCTAGATAGGTTGTTGTATCACTTATTGTAGGCTCATTAATATACCATGTGTCCAAGGCTAATAGCCTTGAACCATTTTATTGGTCCTAGGGTCAACATATTGTTCACTAACCTAACAAATGTTTATATGGTTAATTCCTTGACATTGGTTGTACCATGGCCTAATACATACATAATTGGGGTATTGTAATAGTAACTTCATGGTGCAATTTACATTTTGTTTTAGTACAGGGAATGATGGTGAAAAGTATGCCTAACTAGGATAAATAAGCAATCGAAAGGAGTCCTCCACATAATTGAAGTTAAATGAGGTTTGATTCCATATTGCAATGGTGATTCTATGGCTTAGGTATTGGTGGGATGAAACCATCTCATTTCACAAAGTTCTTAAAATATGTCTCTACTTATCTAGTAATGACATATCTTCCCTAATTTTATAAATATCATTGATACAAGAGATCCCACTAGATTTGGTGATTAAATATAAATACTAGCAAACCTAGAAAAAATGAAATATGAGTGCTCAATGATGAGGTTTGAGTCACAATAAAAACTAGTTTTATTTATTTCTAATCCTCAAGATCATCTTTTTATGCAAGAGGAGAGAATATATAGCCCATACTTGGTGCACAAAGTAGTATTTTTATTTTATTTTTCTATCCAAGATCATCTTGTGTTGCAAGGAAATAGAACACATAACCAACTACCTAGACATGCTCTTGTATTTATAACAAAAAAATAAAGAAAACAAATTTAACTACTGAGCTCCAAAGTAGAGTATGAAGGGTTCATTTTAAATTATCCAAAACAAAGTGAGATCGGATTGAAAATTTTGTCTTCATCTATCAAACCTACATGAATTCTTATTTGTAGTCTTTAAAAAATGGCCTTCATAACTTGTCATGTAGGAACAATTAGAAAAATAAAACTTGCATAGAATCTAGTAGGTTCAATAAATAATAAAATATTAGACAATTATTTTTCGCTCATAAATATTATTTTTCTTACAATTCAAATTCCAAGGCTCTAAATGAAACAACTAATTATGAATATTAAGACTTCAAAATCCAAGTGAAACTTTGAGATGAACACGAAAGTGCTTTAGTTGTGTGGCCCTTGCTTGCATCAATATAAGTTTTGATTAATAGATTCATGGATACATGACTTGTATGTGATTTGGAATGCTTTTCACTTGATCAAGCAATCTTACTACAATAAAGTTGTAGCTTACTAGACAACATAAAGAACTATGAGTAAACTTTCAATTCCTTCAAATTTTTTGGTAGTCAAGGATTGATGCATCATTAATCAACAACATTATATTAGAGAATAAAAAAGGTATCATGAATTAAAAGAAAAAAAATAAATTCTTCAATAACTTTCAAATTACTAAACCTCAAATTAGATTTACAGGCTAGAGGCTCCCAATATATTGCAGCTATATTTCCATCTATAGAAGCTAGGAATGTAGTTGGAAATACATTAATATTTTAATAAAACTTCTTTTAGTAGCTAGGGAGGAAGAACATGTTGGGACTCAATCTTATAGTACCAAAAAAATTACTAACTCCCAATTTATTTGTGAACTAAGGCTTCATTTTTCCCTTAGTTTATGAGAGATCAAATAAATATTTGTATGGGTTTCCATTTTTATATTTTCCCAAGTGTTTTCCTCTATATTCCCTCTTGGTATCAAAATCTGCATAAATATTAAAAGAAATATATAAGTCTAAGGCATGTTTTGGTCATTTTTTGTGTTCTATCATAGTTTTAGGTTGTCAACCTTTTCCTTGCCTTCATACCATTCATCTAATCCCTAACATCTTGATCCAATGCCCTCAAATATTTTGAGTGCCATATTTTTTAACATGAGATTTCTCGGTACCATTTTCTTAGCATCCTTAAACTCTTATCCCCAAAAAAATTAGATTAAATTCTTATGTTTTTCTTTTCCATTGGGTTGTCAAGCTTTCCCTTCCATCTCAACCGCAATGTTCCAATCCTTTATTGTTATATTTTTTTTGTTTTCTACTAGATACAGCATTTGGTTCTCCCTTGATCCCCAACTCTTGACTCATTATTTTTCACTAAGTACTTAATCAAAGTTGATATTGTGGGCTTAATTTTTCCCATGTATCATTTTCATATCATCCTCGACATCTTAATTCCCCACCCTTTGAAATTTTTTGAATTATATTTTTTAGATTTTTATAATTGTCATTACTTTCATGTTTGCCTTGACCCTCTAAAAAAAATTTATTCTTTTGTAAATATTTTTAGAGTTATAATTTTTTCCTTCCCTTCACTTTGGTACCTATCATAAGATATTCTTGACTACTAGTCCCCAATATTTTGAAGCTTATTACCTTTTTTATATTGCTTGTTTGGACTTCCCTCATTCTACATACCTCAATGGTATGATTTCCTTGTCACCTCTAACCCTCAATGCCCCAACCAAAGGCATGAATTATGTGTCATCCTCAACCCTCAGCAATTAAAAAAATTCAAAATTTCACCATTTTCATTGTAGCTCTCACTTACCACCCTTGCTCGATCTAAAATTCCATTTATAGCCATTTTTTATTACCTAAACTCTAAAATAAGTTTTTCTTTCAAAACACATTTTTCATCAAAAGGAGGCAATTTTGCATGTCATTTCAAGGGGTAAAGGTGAAATCCACCCAAATTGTTATTAATAATCCAATGAATACCTCTACAAGTACCAAATATGATTAGATTACACCCATGATTTGTTTTTATTTTGTAGGCACAAATTCAGATAAGAAAGAGGGTAAAAGCATCTATGCCCTAGTTAATGTACTAATTAGGGTTTTCAAAACTCAATACATTTAGGCCATGCCTAAATTTCCTTTCATTATATTTTGTAGTCCCTTTTTAGCTATATACACTTAGATTCTTGTACCTTTACTATTCAAAATGATGGTGAAAGCAATGATGATGATTTTCTCACATTTTCTTGTATCTCTAAAAGTCTTAATGGGACATATTTTATACATGGTAATTAAATAAAATGACAATGAAATTATGGGAAACCAATACAATTAAATGTTTCCATATCTCCTCTATCAAACTCGATTACCATGTTGGAGATCTATGATTTTTTTCTTCATTGTAATGGTTGGTCATTCATTGGTTTTTACTATACCACAATGTAGAGTATTTTAGGGTTTCAATTATATTAGTTTATTCACCGTTAGATTTATTTTATAAGTTTTAAAGACGTATTTAATGTAGAAAATGTATGTAATCATATTTTTCATTGGTCATTGATGTCATTTTAGAGGGTTTTTAGCTCTAGAAGTGTGACAAGACCTCTTGTCTTGTAAAATTTCTTTCACCACAATTGATGGTGTGAATATAGTAGGGATTTGATGTGTTGCAACATTATAATTTACTATATTTTTTCATGTGCAATAATCTCTTTCATACTATGGATGAATGTTAATCATTTCAAAAAAGGATCATTAAGTAGATGTGGTTATATGCATTATACCTTTGTTTTTATTTACTACTATTTGCTTGTAGTGGGTGAATACAACTCTATTACCCAATAAGGAACCTATATTGAAGATCCTAACCTTCCATACTTATCAAAGATACAAAATCATTTTATGAATCCTTATAGTAAATCCACACATTGCTCATGATTCAGCAATACAACCAAGGAATAATGTTAACTAACCTTAAATTGTTAAATACTTAGAGAATCATGTCCAATGTGCTTATACCTTGCTAGTGTGTAATTTGTTTGAAATAAATCATTTTAAGGGACTATAATATTACTAGGATACTAAATCAACTATAAAAAGATCTATTGGAAATAGTTTATCTTGACCTAGTGATAAATGAAGGGTCAATAATGCAATTGGGTATAGTTTTTTTATTACATAATTATTCATTCTAACTAATACAATAGCTTATTAAGGTGAATTAAAGGAATACCCTAATTATTTTAATTTGAGCTCAAAGTGTAGGATTGATTACCCAATTTTTATCCTTTAACCATCTTGAGCCTATTGATAAATCTTATTTTTCCTTCTTGAAGACTAACCCTTAGCCTAGGAGGTAGGAAAGAGTTTTGGGGTTTAGGACCTATAATTTTGGGACCTAAAATTTAGCATCATTATTGGAGAAGATAAGGTAAATTTCTATATTTTAGTTCAAACTATGAACCCTGTAACCTAGGATCATTTATCACCACTAATACAAGAAAATTTTGAGTCTCTTCTAGGAAGAAGAGCATCAAATATATTTTAAAGTTGACTTAGTAGTAGCAACAAATATAAATATTTGAAAATGGAGAGAGGTAGGAAAATCTAGCACCAACATGACCGTGAAGAAACTTTAAATAGATAAAAAGAATAGTGTTGCATGGAAAGCTAAGGAAATTAGTAAGTATCACACTTTAAACTCTCGTAATAATAAAAATAGTTGGTACATTTAGTAAAGGATATTATTTCATTTATTTAAGATACCACTATAACTTTAATGATTATTTTGATAATATGGCAAAAACTATTAGAAAAACATATAGAATTAAGTCTAAGATTAGAAAAAATTTGTACTTATTGATAGATAAAATATAGGTGATGCACAAATACATGACTATTGTGGTAGAGATGAGTTTATATAAGATAAAATTTATTTCTCATGCATAGCTTCCCCTATTGCACCATAGAGGGATGAAATCAAGCAAGAACACCCTTTCCTTGATGTTTATGTAGTCATACAATCTAAAAATGAAATAAGTCAAAATGAAGTAAATGAAATACTTGATCTCATAGATCATCTCAAAGAAATACAAATAATTTAAGGCTCAAATAGCTCTATGAAAACCTCAACTTGCACAAAATTCCCAATTACTAAATCAAAACTACTATAGTCGAATTATTCATGAAAATTTTCAATAAGTAAACCCATCAAATTCCCCTAATGTTCAACCTCATAGCATTCCTAACTAGAAGGAAGGACTGCAAAGAAATTTATGAATGTGAGGAAAAACATAAGGGTAAACCTTAGGAGGATGGCTTAGATATTACCTTCAACCAAATAGCCTCTTAGGATTGGTAGATATAAGAAATTATATTTATTTGGAATACTTGGTTACCCTAACCCTATTCCTAATAAAATTAGAGGAAAAATTCTAAGGTTCCAAGGTAATAATGCAATAACATGTGAGTAACATATTAAGCACTTCATCCATGTCATTGATGAGTATGAAGTTGAAGATGAAAATGTGATGATGAAGTTATTTATGCATTCCATAGAGTAAATTTAAAAGGAATGGTATAGGAGCCTCCCAGATAGTAGTATTAACACATGGGAAAAGATCCTAAGGGTTCTTATATTACATTATGGTGATAGGGTTGATCCTAAGTTAAATATTTATGAACCTAAAACCATCAAAAAGGGAGTGAATGAAATGGTGATTAAATTTAATAATAGATTCATTATTTCAATAAGAAGAGTGTCACCACATTTAAGGAATAATAATTGTATGTGTCTTATGTTGTATTGTGGTGCATTTGATGCAAAAAGTGGGTATTTCCTTAAAGATAAGAATCCACAAACCCTCAAGGAAGAAAAATTTAATACCATCAATATTGAAAGTAAGGAATTTTGATAAACGTATTAAGAGGCCATATGTAAATTTATCTCAACTTGATAGAAAATCCCTAGCTAAATGTCTAACTACTAATGAGAAACTATACAAGTTGATGGTTGTTGTAAAGGACTTATCATACAAGGTTGTAAGGAATGAAAAGGGGATACTACCTCCCAATATTACAACTCACTTTAGTGGGGGCCATTATTTACACAATAGGCCTTATAATTATGGCTATTCTAGGAGTCCATAGCAACGTGATAGGAAAAATTTCCTTTGTCAAAATTATTTACAACAATGGGACAAGGTAACTCTTGATCTTCTTGTAGACACTTAAAAATGTCCTAGGCATGCGAGTTCTATTTATACCACTTTCATCCTGGCATAATTAAGACATTCAATTATGTCCTGGATCCACGTCCAACTATTAATTAAATAATTCATTATTGTTTAATTAATTCATGATCTGTTATTTTTCATGATTATTAAATAAATAAATTTTATTTATTTATTTAATACGTCATTAATTGTCTAAATTCTTCCTTCATTAATTCTTCCTCATTATTAAATAAATGAATTTCATTTATTTATTTAATGTGTCACTAATAATCACAATTAAATAAATTCATAGATTTATTTAATTCCTAAACCATGTCTTCTAAATTGAATAATTAAGGTTTAATTATTTAATTGTTTGAATTAATATTCCTCTCATTTTAAATAAATGAAATTATTTAAAATGTCATCATATTCTTAATTAATGGTTCATTTTTGGTAAATAATCTGAAAAAGATTATTTATTGTCTCACAAATTCCACATTTTGGATAAACCTATTTATTTATTCCACTTATGAATTAAATCATCATTTAATTCATAAGTGGGCATTCCACCTTGAATCTAATAATGTGAATTATTTCCACTAATTTATTTATCCTCACTAATTTATTTATTAACCCCACTTTCCATTCCACCAAAATAAATAATTATGACAATTATTTATTAATCCCCACATGATGGCGGAGATGGCCGGAGACAACGGCGTGATGGCCAGAGGTAGGGTCGGAGGGTACGACGTGTGGCGAGAGCAACCCTAGATGTTATCCTCGAGGTGGTTGAGGAGGGGGAGAGAGAGGAGGAGGGGAGGGAGAGAGAGGAGGATGTGGAGGTGGCGGAGGTCAGGGGAGAGGATGTGGAGGTGGCAGAGGCCAAAGGAGAGGATGTAGTCGTGGAGGAGGTCAGAGGAGAGGAGGTGGCCGTGGAGGAGGTTGGAGGAGAGGAGGTTTCCATGGAGGAGGTCGGAGGAGAGGATGAGGAGGACGATGACGAGGATGATGCCATAGATGAGGCAAAGAGACTACTCCAATGGCAGATGGTGGAGGGAGAGGAGGAGGGCTGGCTATGGTGACTTTTCCCCCGCGGGTTGTGACATTGCACTCAGGGGCCTTTTTGACAGTAACCATATTGACATGTTCAACAACTATTCTAATATGGTTTATGATGGGTCCACCAGAATAGTTGTATGCAATACGGGCATGGTTGGCTCGATTGATCTTATTGGTTTTTGACGTGGAAAGGTTGCTAGAACCATGGTCCTGTAGTGGATTTTTGTGGATAGTATGATCTGAATTTGAGGTGAATTGTGGTCCAATTATCTCAATGACACGACTTTCGATAAGATCTTGTATTAGGTTTTTCAATTGTCGACAGTTAGAGGTTGTATGTCCTTTTGCTCGATGATACTTGCAAAATGCATTATCATTCCACCACGCTGGTTTGAATTGTCCTGGGTCATAGATTTTGGTTCTTGAAGCATGATGACCCCATTCTGGATGCATTTCTTGAGGACTTCTTCAATGGGTTCGCCCAAGGGAGTGTATGTGCGACCCTTGGGGAATTGTCTTATTTGACGGTATTGTCCATGATTATTTTGGCTACCTTGGTTTTCTGAAGATACATTGGTAGGGGGTGTCAATATCATTGTGGGATTGTTTTGTGGTTGAACCCCCTTTAGAGCCAATATAGGACCCATAGTGTTTACTGCCTTGGTGTCAAAAATGCCATCATTGGTAACGTGTTTATTTTTTACCCAGTACTTATTCCTATCAGTGGGAGGATTTGGACTTGCATTTGTGTTTTTAGGACCATATTTTAATCTTCCCTCAACAATAAGAGCTTTCTCGAGTTGGACGCCTCATTTGACAAGGTCTACAAAGGTTGTACAATAATGAACTCGCAAGCCATTTCTCAATGGATCTAGGAGTGTTTGTACAAACATTTCAACCTTCTCCTTTTTAGGTATGTCTATGTGGCAGCAACTTGCTAAGCCTCTCCATCGTTGGAAAAATGGGATAAAAGTTTCACCAATGTCTTCTTGTGTAAGTGTGCATAAGCTAGTAATGGAGATGTCTGTGTCAATGTTATAGGCATAATTTTTTATAAATTTGCCTACAAGTTCCTTCCATGTTTTTATCCCCTTCAAAGTGGAGAACCATTCAAGTGTGGGTCTTGTTAGACTTTTGGAGAATAGTCTCATCAAGTAAGTGTGTTCATATGCGATGTCCATACAGTTGGTTGTGAATTCTCGAATGTGTTCAATAGGATTCGTCTTGCCCTTGTATTTGGTGAAGTTTGGGGCCACATATCCAGGAGGAAATGGTGGCATGTATAAATTTGTGTCAAAAGGATATGGACATAGGTCATATAACATGGATGGTGTTTTGTTGGATGTTTACATGTTTTCCATCTATTTTTGGAGGTCTACCATTCTAGCTGTCAAGGCATCTATTATGGGATTATTGGTCGCATCACACATGGGAGTGATGTGTATCCCCTGAGTCCCCATTGATTGTGATAGCATGTTTGAGTTTGTATGTGACATGTGTTGCTGTGAAATGTATGATATTCTTTGGTCTGGCGATTGTTGGTATTGCCAATTTTGATGAGGAATGTGTTGTTGTGCGTGGATTTGTGATGAATATGTGGGGATGTGTGATCCAGCCAAATTTGTCAATATTTGGGGAATCTGGTAACCTTGACTATTTTGGTGCCCAAGGGTATTCATTTGTTGCATCATTTGAGCGCCTTGTCCATATTGGAAGAATTGTCCATGTGGGATGTTGGTATTTTGTCCTTGGAATTGTCCATGCGGGATGTTGGTATTATGGCCTTCGAATTGTCCATGCGAGATGTTGGTATTTTTTCTTTGGAATTGCCCATGTAGGATGTTGGTATTTTTTCCTTGTGAGGCATTTATGTTTAATTGTGATGACGTGTTAATGTTTGGTTGGGAACCTCTAATAAGCATACGTCGTTTAGCTCCTCCAGAGGGGTTGAATGAGGTTCCAACATAAGGATTTAATGACGATGTCCCTATGGTCATAGATGAAGTTCCAAATATGGAGTTTGAGGAACCTGCCCCCATTGATGTAGATCCAAGGGTAGTTCCAGTTGTTTGTGAAGATGTCATTGAGATTGCGGGCATGGATTGTGATATTGCTTGTGGCATGGTGGGTGTTCCTCCAATAGGTGTTGCATTGATTGAGTTGGATGTGTTTTGATTTATAGTGCCACTAGATGTAATATTTATGGTGTTTGTAGCAATTTGTGTGGTGACAATAGTGTTATTGTTGGAGGCATTGTTCGTGTTTTGTTGAGGTGTTGTGTTTTGTGTCGTGTCATCCAGAGGAGAAGGTCTTATAGAATTAATGTCAAATCCTCTTGGTAATTTTTCCCCTTGGTCTAAGAGCATAGCAAGATATCTGTCAGCATCGTTCAAGACCAAATCCTCTACAAATGAGGCCACGTCAAGATTTTGGGCTGCAGCCTCTAAATCCTCAGCTACTACTTGTCCATTGTGGCCTCTTTGTATGAATGGTTCAAACGTATTTTGAGAGGATGTTGGTAGGTTCATGGAAGATTGTATGTTTTTGTTGGTAAACAGATCGTTAAAAGTCATATCCTGGTTCATATCATAGGTGTTGGTGTTGATGTTGGTATTGAAGTCTTGTCCAAATTTTTCCATTTGTCTTTTCTTTCTTTGAAGCCTAGTTTCAACCATAAAAGATAATTGCTCTAATGAGGATGATGATTATGACTAGTCTGTGTTTTTGGTGTTTTTGTGATAAGGATGATAATGCAAGGTGATTATGACATTTTTCTAAGGAAATGATTGATGCAAGAGGCCAAGATTGCCAAAGAAAGATGTCAAAGGTCAAGGAAAAAATGATGACTAAGATGACGATGTTGATTAATGCAGGGTAAGAGAAATTTTCTAAGTGCAAGATGAAGACTAGGGTGAACAATATCTTTGGATATTCTTTTGGATTTTTAGACATAAAATATGCAAAGTATGGACTAAGATGAATGTAATTTGGAGAAAGGGTTTCCTAACCACTCTAAGATTGATCTATGTCTTAATTTTGGTTATCATAGGAATTGTTAAAGGGACTAAGTGATAATGCCAAAATGATTAGTGAGTTTTCCTAACTAGACTATTGAGTTGGAAAATTCTCACAAAAAGGACAATGACTGGAAAAGTAGATCGTTGATTAAGTCCCAAGATAACCTACTCTTGAAGGCAATGATTTTGCAAAGTGTGATAATGTGGCCTAATCCAAAGCCTACGAACAAGTCTATGTAGGAAGGATGATTATGAAGCCTAGGGAATGTAACTAACTTTAACCGTGTTGAACCTAAGGTAAAAATGCAAGCTAATGGTTGAATGTTGAAAACTTTGAGAAATTTCCATTTTGGTTTCTAACAAATACTTCTAGAAAAGATGTTGGAAAGTAGGCAAAAAATTTGGATTCAAATTCACTTTTGTGATGTTTTGATGAAAGGTCAAAATTGTCTAAAGTTTATGGTCTCGTTTCCCGATTTGTGATTATTGTGTATATTGTTTGAGAATCTAGAAAACACTTGACAACCACAATGTTTTGGTGTAAGAAAACACACGTAAGAAAAGTATGATCCTAATAGGCCAATAGGCCAAGGGTTTGTATACTTGATATAGCCCACCGATATACCTCGGATTGGTGCTAAACACCTTTCCTTCTCGAGAGCGGATAGCTTAGAAGTTTGGTGGCATTGGCTCCCCTCCACAGCTCATTAACATTATTTGAGCACACCAACTTCGAATTCTTGGGTAATGACTTCCCAAGAACTGTTATCTCTATTCAAGGGGATCAGTAGTGAGTGTCTTCGAGCATGATACTGTACCCTGCACTATACCAAGCAATGACCAAAGAACAGTTGGACACTAAAACAAGAGGTGTTTAATTTGAGCATTTCATTCGTAGGTCATGATCCATGCAGCAAGAGTCCCCTTTTGAATCCATCTCATCAGAACCATACGCGTGATTCTTAGGCTTTCCCCAAGAATCCACTTTTATATACTGGCTGGAAGTCCCTTGATGTCAGGGTGCTACCAATCTGAGTCGTTCTGGGGTGAGTACTTTTTCCCACCAAAATAGGCCCAAGTTCTAGAGTTAGTAACCATTTCTCTTACACCTAGGATCACTTGAAAGTGCAAGGGGAGAGGATACTTCAATTACTAAATCGTGAGGGTAAAAATAGATAAAAACGGGTTTGGTTTTCTGATCACCAAGTTTTCACAAGGTGAGAGCATACTCGCCTACCATTTTACAAACACACTCAATCATAGCAAAAATGCAAGTTCTTTTTAATTGTACCGAAGGGAAATGTGTACTGTGCTAAGGAAAAGACAAGCACATTGTTTTGATGTTTAGCCTTTGACATTCGAACCTGCAAGACCACACATTAGTAGTTTGAATGTTTGTCTTTGGCCCACGAAAAGTAACTACCAAATGTTGTAAATCCTGATTAGTAACACAAAAACCTATGCTAGGCCGAATACCAAAAATAACCAGAATACCAAGAACACCAAAAATAACAAGAAAACATTACCAATCAAATGTGTCACGATAGAGCGAATGCATCACTATGTCTATCGAATGTGACTCGATATGGAAAATGCATCACTTTTCCTGTCAAATGCATCATGACAGATCGATTGCAGCTTTCTGGTGTGCGAATGCGTCGCAACGCATCTGATGCATTACGGTAAAAAAAACACAACTGCGTCACTTCGTACCTATACCTGCAAAAACAACAGAAAACACACCAAATCGTACAGGAAAATGACATAAAACAGAGTACCACAATCTACAAAATGCAATTAGTACGATGAAAACCTCTACTAGGTGGACTGCAGGAAGTAAAACCAGAACGCCAAAGGAGACACTTAGAACGGAATATTAGCAAGAAATTTGAATGGAAAGCATAGCCAGACGAATGTGTCATGAAAAATCAAATGTGTCGCTTTAAGTATCCGATGCGACGCGATTGTTCAAATGCGGCGTTTTCGACAACTATTGCGGCGAGACAGAGCGTTTGCATCATTTGGGGTCGTGAATGTATCGCGACGCAGCATATGCATCGCAATAACTATCAAATGCGTCACGTCGTACCTGTACCTACAAAAGAAAATACAAAAACCGAGGCCGTACGGAATCCAAGAAAAATAATATGTTCACATCGGGTTCACCAATGTAATCTAGGGATTAGTTTTCGGATTGATACTATCAAAGGAATTGAAATCATAAACCCAAAGAAGTAATAAGGAGCAAAGAAAATGTAAATGAAAACATGAAAAACGGAATGATCTCACCCAATGTCTTCAATCTCCATGGCTAACCTCCATTACACCTTCTAACTTGCTAATTGTGTTGCCCTCAAATCGAGTGTGTGAGCAATTCTTGACCATGCCAATGTCCTAAACAAGCTTTGAAGGATTTTTCCTAAATGCTTATGGCTATGACAATCATAAATGACTATAATCCTAAAATGACTATAATTCTTTTATTATTTCAAAAATTCCTAAGAGTTCTCCAAGAACAAGGTCCTAAGAATCCCTTCCTTATGAGCAAGCCTGACATTTTATAGAAAATCTAATTCTAAATGGATGGACCAGATTGAATCTTGATAAAAACCTAAAATGAGAGGCCAAGATTAAATTTGACTATCCCTAATTAAGGTTAGGGAAAAATCCTCAAATAAAAGGTCAAGATGCAATCTAAGAAGAATCAGATCAATGGTGGAGAAAATATGTGAGATAATTAATTTTAAAAATAAAGATTTATAAAATTTAAAATATAAGGTGACCCACTTTGTGAGATTTTAAAAGTCACAAAGATGGAAGGTGGAAAGTCCACTTATAAATTATATAATGATTTAAATCATAAGTGGGGATTAATAAATAATTGTCATAATTATTTATTTTGGTGGAATGGAAAGTGGGGTTAATAAATAAATTAGTGAGGATAAATAAATAAGTTAGTGGAAATAATTCACATTATTAGATTCAAGGTGGAATGTCCACTTATGAATTAAATGATGATTTAATTCATAATTGGAATAAATAAATAGGTTTATCCAAAATGTGGATTTTGTGAGACAATAAATAATCTTTTTCAGATTATTTACCAAAAATGAACCATTAATTAAGAATATGATGACATTTTAAATAATTTCATTTATTTAAAATTAGAAGAATATTAATTCAGACAATTAAATAATTAAACCTTAATTATTCAATTTAGAAGACATTGTTTAGGAATTAAATAAATCTACGAATTTATTTAATTGTGATTATTAGTGACACATTAAATAAATAAATGAAATTCATTTATTTAATAATGAGGAAGAATTAACGAAGGAAGACTTTAGACAATTAACGACGTATTAAATAAATAAATAAAATTTATTTATTTAATAATCATGAAAAATAATAGATCATGAATTAATTAAACAATAATGAATTATTTAATTAATAGTTGGACGTGGATCTAGGACATAATTGAATGTCTTAATTATGTCAAGATGAAAGTGGTATAAATCAAACTCGCAGGCCTAGGACATTTTTAAGTGTCTACATTTTTCCCCTCTTTGTCATATTGCCACTTATCACATTGTGACAAAGAAAATAAGTTGAAGCCATGCCCCAATTAAGGTATAGGGTATCAATGCCCCCTCGGAAGATTTTTCAAATTTTGGGTCGGTGGCAAAAAAATTTGGAAAGGGTCCCGAATAGTCAATTGGATGATGCAGCGAGGATGGTGATTCGAGTGATAGAGCATCGCGGCGAGCTCATGCAAACTTTCAAGCGGCCAAGGCTTGGAGCCAGCGGTATGTATCCCTATCCCACTTTGTAATTTTTTTGTTTTGTGTGCCAAAACTAGGTGTCTAGGAGAAGGAACAAATGTGTCGCGATGCATGTGCATTCGCGTAAGCCACATTCATCTTCGCGTTCAATGTATTTGATGCGTCGCGACGCAAATGATATGCTAGTTTAGGGGGACCCAAGGTTTTGCGCCAAATTTGTCAAAAACTGTGACGCATTTGCATTTGCGAGTCACATTTGCATATTTGAACGCCACAATCGCTATGTTGTGACACAACCGTTGAAATTCATGACGCATTTCACTCTCGTGACGCATGCATCGAGTATTGCGACGCATGTGTAGAGTATTGCGACGCATGTGTAGAGTATCGCGACGCATGTGTCGAGTATCGTGATGCATGTGTCAAGTATCGTGATGCATGTTTCGAGTATCACAACACATCCGCTATGATGTGACGCATGTGTTTTCCCAAGCAACACAATTGCAATGTTGTGATGCATTTGACGTACGGAATGATGCATTCGGTATTTTGAGACGCAATTGATTCAGTGTGACGCATTTGACTTTGACTTTAACAATGGTTGATTTTGATGTATGTCAAACCTTAAATGCTTTTGATATTACTGGCAGTTTGTGTAAAAGGTACTAACACCTTGTTTGGCCTTGTGTAGAGGCAGCTTGCACCAATATATACTCGCGAGAGCAGACTGACGACCTTTAGGTTTGCAGACCTGTTGAGCCCTTGAGAGCGGCAATGATTGATGGGACTCGGCCTATTCTATGTTGCCTATATGCCTACCATTTGGGCTAATAGGGGACTACTGACTGCACTGTGCGAGTGGTGGCACTCTGAGACCTGTTCCTTTCACCTACTGATAGGTGAGGCCACCATCAAACTTGAGGACGTCTACCGAATTCTTTGAGTACCGATCCGAGGAGAGCGGACTGTCTATGAGTCTTGCCATGGCGAGCAGACATTCTAGGCATATTACCGAGATGAGGGTGCAAGGCTTGGCATCTAGTGATATGAGATCTGATGGGAGTTCATGGCGGAGCACTATGCTTGTTTTGATGCTTTCCTAGCAACACTGATTGGCAATATCTTGATTCCTGACCGTCGAGGGCATGGATTTTCCATTGGCTAGGGGGATGTTTTCGTTGGTATGAGACGGGACAAGATGGTTTATGCCTGGGATCCTTGTTTATTGGGGACACTCTACCACCAGTTGTACGAGGTTGCGTACAGACGTGCAGAGAGTATCTCATGTGGTATGACCGTGATGATATGGGCTTGGGAGCATATTGCCATATTTTTCCCTCTAATCGAGAGACCACAATTGGTCGAGGGGATGCCATATGCCTACTACTATGCTAGTGCATTGCAGCAGACACATATGGGTGAGACAAGTTGGTGGCACCATCGGATTGACATGATGGTGTCTTTTATTTGGAGGCCCTACAGGGATTGTTAGCAGTGGGACAATGAGGTGGACCATCTCAGCCTGTGTTGATAGTTTTGTTATTTGATTGCCAGGACTGTGCAAACTTCATTGATCATTGAGATGTATTTGTTGCAGTGTGTCCTGAGGCAATTTGGAGAGCAGCAAGGTATACCTATAGGTACCAGTGAGTATGCTCAGTCATCTAGAGAGCATGCTTGGGGACCCACCATTCCAGTAGCCTTTTTCAAGCAGAGATTGATGGGCTAGGAGCCCAGCCCTGGGGATGGAGAGGTGGGATAGCCGATGTTGGGACCACAGCGGACTATGATTTATGGTGGTAGGCACATAGACTAGTTCCTTTGACTGATTCTGACGGGCCAGCACCTATAGACAGGTGGTCAGTTATAACTCATGTGTCGAGAGCCAGTCGAGGAGGCAGAGGTGGTGATAGGGGAAGAGGTGGTGACAAGGGTAGAAGCCAAGGGAGAGATGGAGACAGGGATAGAGGCAGGGGTGGAGACGGAGGCAAAGATAGAGGTTGGGGTGGAGATAGAGGCAGGGGTGGGGATGGTGGGGGTGATGGAAGAGACGGCCAAAGACAACAATGTGATGGCCAGAGGTAGGGTTAGAAGGTGTGACAGCGTGTGGCAAGAGCAGCCCTAGATGTTATCCCTGAGGTGGTCAAGGAGGGGGAGAGAGAGGAGGAGGGGAGGGAGAGAGAGGAGGATGTGGAGGTGGCAGAGGTCAGGGGAGAGGACGTGGAGGTGGTAGAGGTCAGAGGAGAGGACGTGGCCGTGGAGGAGGTCGGAGGAGAGGAGGTGACTGTGGAGGAGATTGGAGGAGAGGAGGTGGCCGTGGAGGAGGTCAGAGTAGAGGAGGTGGCCATGGAGGAGGTCAGAGTAGAGGATGACGAGGACAATGATGAGGATGATTCCATAGATGAGGCAAAGAGACTACTCTGATGGTGGATGGTGGAGGGAGAGGAAGAGATATCATCCTCCTCAGGATTTCCCTTGGATGTCATGATAGATCAGAGCGTGGCCGATTTACAGTGGTGACTGGATGAGAGCATGGACTAGGTTAGAGAATTACAGTCAGAGTTAGAGGTAGCTCGAGTAGAGCAAGATCAGGTCGTGATCCACCAACAGGATTCAGCCTAGTGGTGCACATAGTTTGTGGCATTATGCACAGGGCCTTCCGAGGATATGGCCTATGAGCTAGTCAGGGTGAGCACAAGGTTGGGTCAGTAAAGGACCCTATTTGAGTAGGTGGAGCCTCCTGAGAGACGAGATCCTATGTTGTCGCGGTCACAGACGAGGATGAGCAGTGGGCACAAGTCAGGGAGTGCTAGTGGCAGTAGAGTCACACCAGTGTAGGAGGATCTACCTCCTCGGGACACATATCAGGGCACAGGTCACACCACTCACATAGGCGCACCCTGAGTCACCATTTGAGCCATAGTTAGGGGTCTACTAGTTCAGTGCAAAGATTAGGATAGGGGCCACCACCAGTGACAGATCCATCTACCTCGCAAAGTCAGGTTGCAGTGCCATCAGTATCAGTTCCCTTGGTTTCTTAGGGGGAGGTTCCTACAGGTCCACCCATCACTTCAGTGCCAGTGACACTGCTTTTGCTGACACATTCTTCGCCTCAAGGGGATGATGAGAGTCTACCCTAGGGTCATTTTATTATTATGACACATTATGTATAGACTATTGAGCCTGTGAGCTCCATTTTTGGGATATCTCTTGACTTTATCTTGTGACATTGTATATTTTTGAGATGATATTATATGATGATGCAGTTTTTGATGCAGCCTATATATATGTGTGTTATGTGGTGCTCCTTTGATTTATGCCTTATGATTTATGTGATGTATGATGTTTATTGATGATGTATCATGTATGTCCTATGATTATTTACTTATGATTATGATGCCATGATGATGCCATGCTTATTTCTATGTGAGGGTGATGATAATAATATGCATGATGTATGTGATGATTATGCCATGTTGATGATTATGTTAATGCAATGTTTATGTTAATGCAAAGTGAAATGACATGTATATGATTTAATGCTATTGATGATGTATGTATGGACCTAATGCAATGCTTATATGGTCATGTATGCACTCATGTTTTTTTTTGTATGTCATAGGATATCATCGTGAGATGAATGAGAGAAGATGACCAAACCGGCAAGAAAATATGGCCAATACTAAAGGAGATGCATGTCAGTTCCTAGCCTGAATCCTTCAAAACTTTACCATAGGACTTTAATATTTATTGCCCTTAATCATCATTGGGTAGACTGTTGTGATGACCAACAAACACCATGATATGACATAGATAAAGGTGTGCAAGTTCGCATCATCACTTAGGACAAGCAGTCACAGACAAGGATGATCATGACTCATAGCAGGAGTGCAATTTCCCCAGTATTTTTGTCATGTGCAACCACAAGCAGAAAAAGACAAGCAAGACAAATCATGAAACATTGTTGCTTCTCTAAATCTTGTTGCCAGGACATCCTTGAGAAACTAGCAACACGATTGTTAAAGTACAAAATATAGCCTATGATCATGATACGTCATTGTTTTTCTAAATCCCCACATCAGGATCTCACTGAGAATCTAGTAGTCATGCGTGAAAAAAGTCAAGACAAACATCATGATACATTGCTTGCTTCTCTAAATCTTGTTGTTGGGATCTTGCTGAAAAACTAGTAACATGATAAAAGGCCAAAAAGACAAGTTCTAAATGTTTTCCAAGTGTGTCTGGACTTTGAATTTTTAAGATGTCAGGTTTAATGATGTCGAGATGCCTAAGTGTCATGTTTTGTCAATGCCAAAATAACGAAATGTCAAAGAGTGTCAAATTCAGGAAGGACACATCCTAAATAATGTTGAGGTCAAGAGTATTTTTTTATCTTTAAAGATTGAAGGGACCCCTCAAAATTCCAGATGACGGATGACTATTCCTAGGAAGGACACATCCTAAGGGATAAATGACCGAGATTGTCCTTTAGAAGGACATATATGAAGCTAGCGACAATGCCTAGGAAGGATGCATCTTGAGGCATGAATGACAAAGTTTGTTCTTCAAAAGGACACATCTGAAGATAATGACGATTCCTAGGAAGGACCCACCCTAAGGCATGAATGACAGAGGTTGTCTTTCAGAAGGATACATCTGAAAGTGAACCATAAGTTGATAGTTTGACTAGTTATGATAATGTGACTTGTCTTGACCAAGTCCTAACCGAAGTTTGACCAAGTTTGACTTGTGTTGACTATATGTCAATTTTGTCGTGATAATATGATTGACGCATTTGAGTAACAGATTTTCATGCCTTGTTTTAAGATTTTCCCATTTTTCCAGATGATTTGTCTCGACTTTAAAGATTCATGATGTGTGTGCCAGTGTAGTGTTATGAACCCTAATGGATTGACCTAGTGCGGTCTCGGGGGTTCATCAACAAATGGCCTTGCTTATGTCATGCACTCAGAGACCTCGTAGTTCAACACGACCAATGAGTTTTTCTTGATGACAAAAGATTGTGTCATGATTTTATTTTGACGAACCTACCAGGACTGACCTAATGTCTCGGGGACTCAAGTATGAGTCTTGCCTATGTAGTAAATGTGCAAAGACAATGTAGTTCAGACAATGACATGGACTGACTGACATGACTGACTTTGACTCCCCTTTTAGGATTATGACATTGATTTGAATGTTTTTGTGTTTTTGACATGTTTTGATTTCTTTGGATTTCTTCAGAACATTTTTCAATTTTTAAGCCTTTCTTCAGGACATTTTGCAATATTTTTGGTCTTTCTTCAGGACATTTTGAGATGTTTTTGGTCTTTCTTTAGGACATTTTGCGATGTTTTTGGTCTTTCTTCAGGACATTTTGCGATGTTTTTGGTCTTTCTTCAGGACATTTTGTGATGTTTTTGGTCTTTCTTCATAACGTTTTGAGATGTTTTTGGTCTTTCTTCAGGACATTTTGCGATGTTTTTGGTCTTTCTTAAGGACATTTTGCGATGTTTTTGGTCTTTCTTTAGGAAATTTTGTGATGTTTTTGGTCTTTCTTCAGGACATTTTGCGATGTTTTTGTTCTTTCTTCTTTTCAGGACTTTTTTGATTGGAAAGACCATGTGCGATACCCACTACAGTCCCATGATAAAATAATTCCCCTAGTCTAGCTGATGGAAAGGACATGACCAGTATGGACAATAGGCGATGTGTAAGACTTTGATGTCAACCATTGTCAGCCATGGAAAGAAACATTATGATGTCAAGGTGAAACATTGCGATGAATGTCAGAAAAATGGATGTTTATTATGGACTAAGGTAGATAGAGTGATAGTAGATTGCGAAGCAATGACTGACTACACATGGTGCATGTTTGCCAGGTTTTCACCATGGTACTTATCCAAAGTGTCTGTTTGCCAAGTTTTCACTATTGCATTGATACCCTATACCTTCACTAGGGCATGGCTTCGACTTATTTTCTTTGTCACAATGCGACAAGTGACATTATGACAAAGAGGGGCAAAATGTAGACACTTAAAAATGTCCTAGGCCTGCGAGTTCTATTTATACCACTTTCATCCTGACATAATTAAGACATTCAATTATGTCCTGGATCCACATCCAACTATTAATTAAATAATTCATTATTGTTTAATTAATTCATGATCTGTTATTTTTCATGATTATTAAATAAATAAATCTTATTTATTTATTTAATACGTCGTTAATTGTCTAAAGTCTTCCTTCGTTAATTCTTCCTCATTATTAAATAAATGAATTTCATTTATTTATTTAATGTGTCACTAATAATAACAGTTAAATAAATTCATAGATTTATTTAATTCCTAAACCATGTCTTCTAAATTGAATAATTAAGGTTTAATTATTTAATTGTCTGAATTAATATTCTTCTCATTTTAAATAAATGAAATTATTTAAAATGTCATCATATTCTTAATTAATGGTTCATTTTTGGTAAATAATCTGAAAAAGATTATTTATTGTCTCACAAAATCCATTTTGGATAAACCTATTTATTTATTCCAATTATGAATTAAATCATCATTTAATTCATAAGTGGACATTCCACCTTGAATCTAATAATATGAATTATTTCCACTAACTTATTTATTTATCCTCACTAATTTATTTATTAACCCCACTTTCCATTCCACCAAAATAAATAATTATGATAATTATTTATTAATCCCCACTTATGATTTAAATCATTATGTAATTTATAAGTGGACTTTCCACCTTCCATCTTTGTGACTTTTAAAATCTCACAAAGTGGGTCACCTTATATTTTAAATTTTATAAATCTTTATTTTTAAAATTAAATATCTCACATATTTTCTCCACCACTGATCTGATTCTTCTCAGATTGCATCTTGACCTTTCATTTAAGGATTTTTCCCTAACCCTAATTAGGGATGGTCAGATTTAATCTTGGCCTCTCATTTTAGGTTTTTATCAAGATTCAATCTGGTCCGTCCATTCAGAATTGGATTTTCTATAAAATGTCAGGCTTGCTCATAAGGAAGGGATTCTTAGGACCTTGTTCTTGGAGAACTCTTAGGACTTTTTGAAATAAGAAAATAATCATAGTCATTTTAGGATTATAGTCATTTATGATTGTCATAGCCATAGGCATTTAGGAAAAATCCTTCAAAGCTTGTTTAGGACATTGGCATGGTCAAGAATTGCTCACACACTTGATTTGAGGGCAACACAATCAGCAAGTTAGAAGGTGTAATGGAGGTTAGCCATGGAGATTGAAGACATTGGGTGAGATCATTCCGTTTTTCATGTTTTCATTTATGTTTCCTTTTCTCTTTATTACTTCTTTGGGTTTATGATTTCAATTCCTTTGATAGTATCAATCCGAAAACTAACCCCTAGATTACACTTCTCAAAAGAGATAATGTGTATTTCTAGGATTATTCTCTATGGTGTGTTATTTTCTACCTTCCTCATGACCCTACAAATTGTTTGGCTTCCTTAAATAATAATAAGGATGAGTACATTCCTTATGCATATGAAAATACAAAGTATTGTGATGAAGATATTAATCATTTAGATGCATTTGAAAATAGTTCAGTGATGAGGATATGATTACTTTGATCATGATATTACTTATCAGATATTTCCTAAATCATCAAGATACAAATCCAAGGAAATATGAATTTCCATTTTATGACTTTGAGAACCTAAGGAAAATTATAAAAAAAAAATAAACACCATCAAATGAGGACAAGAGGACTCTTGTTAAATTTACAATCATATATGGTCAAAATGGTTACCAACTGAGAAGTAGGAATGTCTCTCCAAAAGATAGAACCAATGTTTCAATACCAAAGGTTAAGGAACCTAATTTTATAGAAACACATGCATATTACGAGGAGTAATATCAAAAATTACTATCCTAAAGAGGTAACAATGGAAAAGAGAAAAGAACCAATATAGAAACCATAAAAAAAAAGGAAGTACATTCTTAAATAAAACAAGGATGCAACACCTACAAGTGTGAAGGGAACCTCAAAGGGAAATAATTATATTGTGAGAATGCAACACAATCCATCTCAACTATTTGGATATGGATTTGGAGACAAAGGAAACAAAAGGAGTACAAAAGGTAATGATCATATACCTTGTGATCTTCCAATGTATTTTATCCCTCAATCTAGTGATATCACAATCCCAAAGGATACACCTTTGCATACTTATATCCCTATTTATATGGCATAGGTAATGAGCCAAATCAAAAAAATTATGTTAGTTAGTGAAATATGTAGAATCCCTAAGCATAGGGAAATATTATTATCATAGTTCGCTACTATGATGGAAATAGCATATCATGTTATAAAACCTAGTGATGGTGTTCCTAAAGATAAAGAGGAAACCATTGAAGTGTATTCAGGGAACTCCTTTTCTAGAAATCAATAAAATTTTGGTCCCTTTTACACCACATTGCTAATCAATGAGTGGCTTGTTCATAACTATATTTTTTACTCTAGTGCTTCAAGTAATGGCATGCCTCTCACAATCATGAATCATTTAGGGTTGAAGGTATCCAATTCCTATGGTAAATTCTTTGTCATGGATTCTCATGAGGTCAATATTATAGGCATTGTTAATAATGTGGAATTTCAATTGACTACATACCCTAATAAATCATTCTTGATGGATATAATTATTGTTGATTGTCTAGATAAGTGGGTTATGTTTTTATCTAGAAAATGGACCACTTTGATGAGTCAGAGTATACAAATGGACCTATCCTATGCTACCATTCCATTGTGGGGTGGAATTTTCAAATGACATAGGGATAAGGTGTATAATATTATTGAATATTAGTAAAAAAATATAATGGAGTGTATTACCTTAATACAAAACCTAATCACTTTATTGGATACTATAATGAAGAGAATAATGAAGTTGAAATTTTCTCTCTTTTCTCTCTTTATAGACCTATTAAAAATAATAATGACTTTTAGACCATTTCCTTTGATGGCACATGTTCCAAAGAAGATTCAAGAGGTAGAGTTGTCCTTGTTTTATCTCATGATGAATCATGTTCAAATATTAGTTCAAGTTAATATTTAAGTGCGCAAATAATATTCTATAATATGAGGCACTAATTATTGGCTTGAATGTTGCACATAAATATATAATCAAGTGCATAAAATTCATAAGATATTTAGAGCTTATTACTTTATAGATAAATAACATCTATGTAGAAAAATATGAGACTCTATAATGGTACAAGAATGTTTTTTAGGATATAATAGATTTATTTGATGCATTTGGTTTAGAGGATTGAAAAGTAAAAAAATGATATTATGATGTTATATTTGTTGAGGCATATAGGTTTGATTTGAATTCAATTTCAACTCGATGTAAATTTAGTATTGAGGTCTTAACAAGACCTAGCATACCTTACAATATCCACAATTGATAGGTATTCCCGAATAACTAGCAAATATACAAGTTTTTAAATTTTATGGAAGAGTTTGATAGCCATATAATTGATTGGGAACTTATTATATAGGTTGATGATGGAAAAGAAATGCTACTATGAAATAAGGTAGTATAGATTAAGACTAACAATATTTTGAAAGGGTTGGTTGAGCTAGAAAAAATAATTGATGTTGTAGACAACTATAAAAATAGAGATGGAAAAAATGTAGGTGGTGTAAACCTAGGCATATAGGATGATCCTAAAATAGTCTACATTAACAATAGATTGAAGTCAAAATAAAAAGGAATGCTAATAGAATTATTGAAAACCTTCAAAAAATTATTTTCTTGGTCATATGATGAGATTAAAACATATAGGGAAGACCTTTTCTAGCATATAATTTCCCTATGACCAAATGCAAAACCATTTCACCAAAAATAGAGACCTATCAATCCAACCTTTACCCCCAAGATACAAAAGGAGCTAATGAAAATAAAATTAGTGGGTTTCATTAAACCAATTAGGCGCTTATAATAGATTTTCAATATGGTTCTAGTCAGGAAGAACAATGGGGAGATAAGACTATTTGTTGACTTTAGAAATTTTAATTTCAAATTTCTTAAGGATAACTATCATCTCCCTAGCATGAACCACCTATTGCAAAACTTGACTAGTTATGAGTTGATGTCTATAACGGATAGCTTCTCAAGGTATAGCCAAGTTGTTTCCAAGAAGTATGAACACCACAAGATAGATTTTATAACTCATTGGGGCACATATGTCTACATGAGAATTCCATTTGGATTCAAGAATGTAGGATAAAACTTTCAAATACCCATGCAAGTTACATTTTTTGGTATAATAAAATGAGATAATGGTTATATTTTGAGATGATAAGATGGCCTATTCCAAAGATAGAAGAGACCACTATAAGCACTTAAATCAGATATTCTAAAGGTGTCTTGAATATGGTGTCTCCTTGAATCAAAAAAAGTGTGTTTGGAATTGAAGAAGGTAAAATATGGGGACACATTGTGTCAAAATATATAATCATAATTGGTCTAGAAAGGATCAAGGAAATAAACCTTATTCTCAGGCCCAAAAATATTAAATATATGAAATCCTTCTTTAGGAAAATCAATTTCTTGAGAATATTTATGCTAAATTTTATCAAGAAGAATAAGGAAATCTCTAAAATGTTGAAAAGGAGAAAATAGTCACTTAGAGTGAAGAACCAACTAAGGAATTTTTGGAAATTAAGAGATTCATCAAGGAAGTTACAAGTTTGATAATCTTGGATTATTCCAATACCTTCCAATTCTTCTCATTTTCTTCATTCCATATTTTCATTGTCATTTTGGTTCAAAATAACAAGGGTGAATTATGAATATTCCATCGCATTATTTAATAAATCATTGCAAGTGTGGATCTAAAGTACTCAATGATGGAGAAACATGCTTATGTCCTAATCAAATCTATCAAAAAATGCAAGCCATATAGTAGTAAAATATATTCTCACTAAGCAAGAGGCCTCAAGAAAAATATGCAATTGGATCAATAAGATATAACAGTATGACATTGAGGTACAAACAACCAAGCTAGTAAGAGGCCAGGTTTTATCCAAATTGATGGAAAATGCTAGCCTAGATGTAGCATAGGTAAATAAAATTGATGTTGACCACACCTACTTGTTTCCCATTAGAAAATGATCTTCAGTATAAGGAAAATATATTTTATCTACTAAACATGAAGTTCTCTCCTAAATGAATTAATTCCAACAAAAAATCCTAAATTTATAGCCCTATAACTATGTGTTGATCCATGACAACTCGATTTGGAGAGACCTAAATGGATTCTTTCTCAATTTCTTAAACCAAGATCAATCTTAAAAAATATTAGATCAATTCCATCAAGGCATATGTGAACAACATTTCAAGGCCAAGACCATTGCACATTAGATCCTTAGGGTATAATTTTGGTGCCTACCCTATTCAAAGATGTAACTAAAAGAGTGAGGAGGTGTCACGTAAGTCAAAAATTCTCTCATAAACTAAGGTTTGCAAGTGATCTTCCTTTTTTACCTATGATTGTAGATGCTCCTTTCCAAAAGTGGGAGTTGAATTCATAAGGGAGATATAGGATAAATCTAGTAATGGATATAAATATATTCTTATGGCAACCAATTACTTCACCAAATGGGTTGAGTCAATCCCAACATACAATGCTATGTCAAAGGTATAAATTTATTTTCTATTGAATAACATCATAACTATATTAGGTGTACCTAAAATAATCACTACTGATAAAGCCATATGTTTCAAATTTATGAGGTTTCAAAACTATGCAATGTGTACAACATTAATCTGATTTTTCCATCCCCAAAGTAATGAATGGGAAATCCAACAATAAAGGTATCATGAAAATAATCAGTAGAACACTATATTTAAATAATAAAAGATGAGACAAGAAATTAAAGTATGCACTATAGGTTGATAGTGACCTATAATATTTCTAGTGGAAAGAGTCTATTTGAACTTGTTTATGGGATGAATACAAAAATGCCAATTATTTTGATATTTTTGATGTAACAACTGCTACAAAATATTGATAATACAAAAGGTGGTCCATTTTCTTATGGGGTGATGGAGCTAGTTGAATTGGATAAGAATAAAAGGGTTGCACATGAGATAAATTTTTCAAATAAGAAAATTTAAAAAAAAATTGAGAAGAGAGCACTCCAATGAACTTACAAGTTGTATATTTTGTTCTCATTTGAAATGAAAGAACTTGGGATAAACAAAATCATTGGAATTTTGATCCTTTATGGCTTGTGCCATATCAAGTTATAGAGGTTTATGGTGGTAATGTGTATCATCTAAGAGAATTGGTAGAGAACTTAATGGAACTACCCATCCATGGTTAGCACTTAAAGCATTATTTCATGTGAATAGTGCTAGATATGATTTGTATATACTATATTTTTTCTTTTTCATGTGTTTTTTCTTGTACATACATTGTGTTTTGTATGAATTTATTGACCTTTATTTGTCATTATGAAATGTATAGTCCAATTCCTTTTTATATAATTTTTTCATCTACAACCCAGAGTTAGTTGGATCACTATGTCTACAAGAGACACACATCCCCAGTGAAGTTTATTGGGACTCAATCTTATAGTGCCAAATTTTTCATCGATTCCTAGTTTATTTGTGAACTTAGGCTTCATCTTTCCCTTATTTTGTAATCGATCAAATAATTATTTGTATGGGTTTCCATTTCTATATTTTTCATAAGTTTTATTCTTTGTATGCCCTTCTAGTGTCAAAATATGAACAAAATCTAAAGATATTCTAAGGTTGGGCATTGTCCAATTATTTGTTGTGTTTTGTCAAATTTTAAAACTATAGAGTTTTCCCTTGCATTCATACCATCCATCCAAGTCCTGACATCCTGACTCAATTCCTTAGAAAATTTTGAGCACCAAATTTTCAAACTTGAGTTTATCTATACTATTTACTTGACATCCTCAAACTTTGATCTCCAAAAATTTATAATAAATGTTTAAGTGTTTCTTTTAAATCAATTTTTCAAGCTTCCCCTTCTGCAAATACCTCTTTCATGTCAATCCTAACATTCTAGTCCTTTTCCATTAATTTTTTTAAAAGTATTTTATATCTAGGATTTGGACCATCCCTTACCTAGATACCTCATTTGGCTCTCTCCCAATCCTCAACTCTCAACTCATTATATATTTTCAAAGTTGGAATTTCACTCTTCCCTTCACTTTGGTACCTATCATAAGGTATTCTAGACTTTTGATCTTGACATTTTGAAGCTCATTATCTTTTCAATATTTCTTGTTTGGACTTCCCCCATTCCACATACCTTAATGGTATGAGTTCCTTGTCACATCTAATCCCTTATGCCTCAACTAAAGGCATGAATTATGGGTCATCTCTAACCCTTAACTTTAAAATTAGGTATTTGGCCATCCAAAACATGTTTCTCATCAAAAGGAGATAGATTTGCACATTGTTTCAAGTGGTAAAGGTTATTTCCACTAATAATTCAACAAATATATGTAGCTACCAAATATGATTAGATTGCACCCACAATTCGTTTGTATTTTGTAGGCACAAATTCAAAGAGGTAAGAGGGGAAAAGTGTCCATGCCCTAGTTAATATAACAATTAGGGTTTTTAGAACCCAATATATTCATTTCATGCCCAAACCACCTTTCAGTGGATTTCAGGAGCCCTATTTGGATCTATACACTTAGATATATGTGTCTTTGCTATTCAAAATTATGGTGAATGCAATAATGATTTTCTTTCACTTTCTCATATCTCTACAAGTCCCAATAGGAAAAAATTTATACACAATTATTAAAGAAAATAACAACAAAAATATGGTTGACCACTACAAAAAAATTCCACCATATTTCCTCTATTATAATTGATTACATTTGCAAGAGATCTATAAGTATGAGTTTTTTCTTTGTTATAATGTTTGGTTATTCATGAGTTTTCCATATATCATAGTACAAAGTGTTATAGGGTTTCAATTTCTATTAGTTTACTCACCATTAGAGTTATTCTCTAAGTTGTAGAGAGGTATCCAATATAGTAGATGTATTTAATCACATGTCTTTGTGGTCATTTTTGGCATTTCACAGGGTTTTAGGTATACATATGCAAAAATCCCTCTTTTTTGTAAACTTTATTTCACCATAATTGTTTTTTTATTGATTAAGTAGGGAAAGGGCCCTGATCCTTATAGATTAGTACAAGAGACTATAGAACAACATCTAGTGCAAATAGCACAAAGAGGAAGCAGAATAGAGAAACACTTCCCCACCCAATCAACCAAAAAACTTAACCTATGTCTTCTGTATCAAACATTTTAGCCCTATCATTCATAACAAAAAAGTAAATCCATTCCATCTTAAAATCCTACCATAAAAGCAGGTTATAACCACATAACCTTAAAATAGTGTCGAATCTAAAACCAAAATTCCTAATAGAGAAACAACTAGAAATATTAAATTCTAGGCACCAATGGCCAATATCAACATTAAAACAACCTAGATTAACAAAAAAGACCATAGTAGCAAGTGACAAAAAGTATGAGGAACAGAAGCCAAGGATTAAGCATCCTTGATCAAACTCCAAGCCTTCAGCAGGTCTTCGACAGAGTCTTCAAACTTCTTTTTGGGATCCATCTTTCTAGAAAAGTTTGCTTCATCATCTTTCACCTTTTTCCTCTACTGCTTCTTAATTTTACCTTGACCCGAAATTGTGGTCATCATAGCTTTTTTCATTATTGCATCCACCACCTTGCATAGGATCTTAACAGCATTTTCAAGAGCTTGGAATCTAGTGTCCTTACCTTCCTCTTGCATCAATTTTTCCAACATCTCCATCATTTCCTCCACCCATTGAATTCTAGCAGTGTCAGAGCCCAAAAATTTCTCTTCGCCAAGGTTATTGATCTCCATAACCTCCATGTCATTGGTAGCATCTTCTTTTTCCACAACCCTATCATTATATTCTTCAATCTCCTGCACCTACTCTTGCTACAATTTCCCTTCCTCTTCCTCATTGCTAGAGTCTTCCTCATCTTTCGACTCCTCCTCCTCCTCCTCACTAGATTCACCCCGAAGGTTGTTTGAGATTTCCTCAGATGAGGAAGCTTTATCCTCCCTTACCACCTTCTTTCCCTTACTATCCAGGGACCTAGTAGCACACTTTTCTTTCGAGCTTTTAAACTTTTTTTTGCTATCAGACCCTTTTGACACCACCAAAGCAAGCCTAGTTGACCTTTGACCCACCGGTGTAGAACATTTAGGGATATTGTCATTGTCATCTGAAATCATGATAATGTTGAGATCATCCCCCAATTCACAAATCGGCATTTTTATTTTTTTTGCTCACAGCAAGGACAATAGGAGAGCACTCCATTTTTTAGGAGTGATTTTAAGTAGGTCTAACCATGAAGGGTCCATAAGGTTGGGAGAAGCCTTAGAAAATTTTTTGGGTGGGGTGTGGGGACGGCTTTCTATAAGCTCAATTTTCATAGAGATCTTGGGGGTACGATTTTCAATCAAATTAAGGAAAATATTTCTTTGTGGGGAAGTAACTAAAACATATTTGCAAATAGCGAAATTAGGCCCTAGTGTAATAATGGATTTGTCATTGGTTAGACTCTAGCTTAGGGATGAAAAGAGGAAGAAAGGTAGGTTTATCTTCTCAAGGTGTCGAATATGGTTTAGGATTGGGAAGTGGTAGCTATACACAAACTAAAATCGACCTTCAAGCATAAAGTATTTCATAACAAAAAAGCACACATTATGGTACAAGGTAGGAAGCAAAACCCTAGAATAACCATTCTGGAATATCTTAGTTTTTTATTTATCCTCAAAATATTTCTCAATATAAGCTTGGTGCTTGTCATTACTTACATTTTCTACTTTCTTGATGTAGGAGCATCCAGGGTGTAAGAGCAATCTTACATAACCCAAAAAAAAATGTTGTTTCTTTTAAATAAGGGCTAAATTTGGTAGGGTTACTATTTTAGTAAGTATGCATTTATGCATAGGTGGACATGAAATCTTACACAGACCTCCAGAATGGTAAATTGAAGCCAATGGCGAAGAAATCACTTCAATACCATTTGTCATTTGAGAGATTAAAATTTTAATTTTCGAAAATCCTAGTAAAATCTTCGAGGTCAATTTTGGGGCACTTAGAGGCTCCAGACGAGCCTAAAAATTGGTGGAAAATGAAGGTAGCTAGTCTTTAGTACCCATTTTTTTGGCACAATATTTTCTCGAGACCTTTCCAAAAAGGTATTATAATTGAAAATTTGACAGTCGGATCAAAAGTTATGACCCCACGAAGTTGTAATACCAAAATTATTAAAATTTCAAAATATCTTCCTAAGGAAGTTACACTTTCCAGAAGATTCTAGGGTTGTTACACCTTCCAAATAAAGGATGTAAAGAGGGACTACATAGGGCAAGCAAGAGTAGAGTAGATGGTGGCTCTGATTTACAAATTTGCAGATTTATGTAATTAGAAAGCCCATGTGATGGAAAATAAAATGTTGTAATTTCATTTTCATTGCAATGATAATAGAAAATATTTTATTTCCTTCTTGCATTTTGTTTGTGCCATTATCTATTGTTTTTGTGAGTTTTAGATTGTAAGGGGAGTACCCTTCATCACTTTTTCCGTTCATATGCCAGTCTCGTTGCCTTAGCTATGAGCTTAGCATCCACCGTGAAATGGATACCACCCAACTCCACTTTGTCGTCCCTCCAAGCGTTGGAAAACTTATAGCTCAATTGCTCATTATATCCTTCCATGGTTGTAAAGTACAAGGTAAAACCATCCCTCTCAAATAGAACCCACAACTCTGAATTCTTTCGCAGTGAATCATATTGACGCGGCTTCATCCTCTTTCTGGGGCCTCCCATGTTGTTATCCTTGCTAGAGTAACTCTTTGGAAGGAGAAGAAACTCGTCTTTTTGTCCCTCTTTGTTCACAACTGTGGCAACCAACAATTTTAAAATATCAATTTTGAGGGAAACCTTGTGGTTTTTCATTTGAGAAGATAACGGCTTGAATCTTCTAGTGGGTTGTTTAAAATAATCACTCTTGAAACAAAGCCAATTTTCACCTTTCAAGCCTCATCATTATGAAATCTAACAACTCCACATTTATTAGTCATGATTATACTTATTTTATTACCCTCCTTGCCATTAGCACTAACACATGTCAATGTATCTTTTCCAAAATCAAACTCAATATTTTAGCAGTGTGAATGGTCCTCCCTATATCCTCATTAAAAAAATTATTTTTGAAGCACAAGGTTACCCAAATAATTTGTCCTTTCCATCTCGTTCTTTTAATATCTTTGGGATTTGGTGTATCTCTACGCATGTACCACCGATCCATCTTGTCAACTCGTCCATTTTCCACCAAGGAAAAACTCACTTGATAGTTGGATGACAGACCAAACCTCTTCTTTTAATTATTGCTATTTTGTCCATGATTAATCCAATCTCCCAATCTATCCTTAGCAATTATTTATTTTATCTGGTTAGATAGATTGGATAAATCCCAGTATTTCAACACCTCATGTCTAAGGATAAAGTTTTCCATAGCATCGGAAGTCGTATTTCCCTCCCTAAATGTATGGTAAGTCTTGTAATTTTGGAAAGAATGTAACATATTTTTACAATCATCCAAAAAAAAAATTATTTCCCAAGGTGCCTCAGCTATATTGTTTAAATAATTAATAATAAGCTTGGAGTCGCCTTCCACAATAACCTTCATGTACCCATTATCTTTGAGATAAGCTATTCCTACCCAAACAACAAAAGCTTTAGCAAAATTATTAGTTGTTGTTCCCAGGCCCTTGTTGTATCCAACCACATAGATAACACAATCATCTCTAACCACTCCACCTACTCCTCCTAGTCCAAGATTTCCTTTTGAACATCCATCAAAATTTTATTTAACCCATCCTGGATCCAAGGGAACCCAAACAGTAATGTTTCTAATAACTTGTTTAACCCAATTAACATTATTAAGGTCATTGGAAATCCCCCACTATTGCTTAATTTTCAGCTCTTGATAGGAAGGCCCTTTCCTTGACTGGGTGTACTTGTAGCTTTCAATGTTTTTTTGAATCTATTTCTTTATAACCATATTGTGATATCAAAATGTTTAACCTATTCTAAGCAATTAAAATGCAATGAAAAAACATAAGGAAACACCTCAAGATTAGCCTAAGGAATTTGTAAATGCAAAGAGGAAAGTGTTAAATGAAGACAAATAGATATACCTTCCTTCTTGCAGCTGAAACTCCTTGGTTGGCCCTTGATTTGGATTGATTTGTATGCTCCTCGATGGCTCTTTATATGGCTAAATGCAAGTCTTGACTATATGCTTGAATGTAGATGCAAATGGATGAAAGTTGATGGCTAGATGAGTGCACAAAATGGCAACATTTAGTTGAAAAATGGCTAAGTCCCCTAAATGCCTTAGAGGATGGAGTATTTATAGAGAAACTTGAATTCTCTAGAGAATTCAATGGTTGGGATTTATCCAACAAGGCCAAGATGAAGGGCTAAGGTGAGTTGAGGACTCACAAACCCTCACATCTTGACATATGGATTATGATATGGCTAAGGGTGAGGTGATGTGTAGGTGATGTGGAAGGGAGGTACATGATGTGGAGGAAGGACAAGTACCTTCCAAGTACTTTGAGGTGACCTTTCAATGATCACATGGGGAAGGGGAAAGTTTTGGGAGAATAAAAGTGAATTAAAAATTTACAATGATTGGAAGAATCTAGTGGATAAGACAAGGTTCCCAAAAGGTGGGAATTTGTCACATGTGACTTGATGTGACAAGTCAAATATTCTAGAAGGTGCATGGGAAAAAGGGATTCTAGGAGGAATAAAAGTGAATTAAAAATTCACATGGGGAAGAGAGGAGCCTAGGGTGAATAAAAAGGAATTAAAAATTCCTTGGGGGATGGGGAGAGTTGACCAAGGTACTAATTAGGTTTGACTAATCAGTAATTGGGGGATAATTAGGGGTTGTGAGGATTAGAAGCCAACACAAAAGTTGGAGGATGTGACACATCCTAATCAAGGATTAGGCATGTGCACATCCTTAATGAAGAGATTAAGAGATGGATTAGGATTAGATGAAAAAGACATGTGAGGAATTAAATAAATGTATTTATTTAATTCATTTGATGAAAAGAGGATTAAGGAGAGTAAGGTATTTAATTATTAATTAAATACCTTAGGGATTTGGCAGAATTAAGGATATTAATTAAATAATAGTAATATTACTTAATTAACTTGGATAAGACGATGTTTAGATGAAAAATGGTAAATTTGGATAAATTAAGTGTCCAAATTTGGATGTCTACATTTTGCCCTTCTTTGAGATGGTGTTACGAAGTAGCATCATTTGAAAGAATATTAAAATATAGAACCCAGAAGGAGATGGTTAGATTGGAAAAGATGCCCCAGTCATCAAAGGGATGACTAAGAAGAAAGATGATGGGGGTGAAGATGAAGGTTAGGGATTGAGGATGCCCCCTGAGAGGACATGCGAGTTCAAGAGAACACGGATGTGCTCTTGAAATGGATGAGATGATGAAATGGGAGATGAGGAAGAGGTTTCAAAGGGATGGATATGAAAGGATAAAAAGGTGACAGGAGGTTGGGAAACACAAATGGATGCAAGGATGAAGATGATGTTGCCCCAATCAAGGTACAAGCCAAAAGGGGTTGAGGATGGATGGAATGTTGTCAATGAGGATAGGGAAGGATACATCCCAATAAGTGGTATTGCTGAGGGAAGGATACATCCCAAAACACCACTAAAGGATAGGGAAGAGTACCTCCCGATGATGATGATGAAAGTGTTGTTGACGAGGGAAGGATACATCCCAAACAACACTGAAGGGATATGGAAGAATACATTTGGATGATGAGGATGATTGGATCAAGGCTTGTAACAAGACTGGGAACAAGACCAAGGATACGATCAGATGATTCAGGATAAGTGGAATGGATGGGGATTGGATAGAGATGTGAGATGAGGATGAAGGAGGAATGGATGGGGGGATTTTGATAAATGAGAGGATGGGGGATGCATGCAAGATAATAGAATGGAAAATGAAATGCAATCCTAATACAATTTTCCATCTTCAGAGCACTGATTTTTGCTATAGCATAAGACACCAAGTGCCAGGGTATGTGGAACCAAGGCGTATTAGTGTCGAATGCATGAAATAAACACAACAGACAAGAAGGCTATCCCAACACCCCAAAGTCACAAAGACCTTGGTTGGGCCAGGTATTGAGATAACCACAAGCACAAAAGGATGCCCCAGCATAACACAAGACCTCGAGGATCTTGGTGGGTACTACGTGGGACAACCAAGAAGACACAATCAAACAAAAGATCAAGATATGCCCTTATGTGGACCAATCAAAACATGCCATAATATGATGGATCATGGCGGCCTTGACAAGTGATGATAGAGAGCTCAAATGATAAACAAAATCCAAAAGCATCAAAAGATCGCAATCAATTTCAAATGTCCTTTGCCATAGGATCAAAGGGATAGATGGGATTGATGAGGTATGTTAGGAAGGATGCATCCTGTTGAGACCAAAGATGATGGATACTAAACTAAAAGATCGTTATGACGTGGAATGTTCAAAATCGATTGGATCTCATGATACAAGTGGATCTCGTTTGTGAAGAATTGGATAGATAAGGGCATATCTTGATGACATGACACAAGGAAGACAAGACATGAGACTGACACACCCTAAAGACCTAGGGGTTCGGGGGCCAAGCAAAGATTAGCCTTGCCTTCGTGAAAGCGCAGAGCCCTCGTAGTTTGGTAAAAGGCGGACGACTGACCATGGATAAAAGTAGAAAGAGGATGATGAAGACTAATGGTGGATGACAAGGACTAGAGATACAAAAGAAAATATTGATGATAGATGATAAAGGAGTGGATGGACAAAGCAGAAAGACCGACGCTAAAAGATAGAGGAGCCCCGGGGGTGGATCAAGTGACCGACCTTGCCTACGTGAAAGCACAGGGGCAATGTAGTTCGACCAAAGACCAAAGATAAATTATGGATAAAGGATGATAAGATGATAGTATAAGTGGATAAAAAGATGGGACCGATACAACAAGATAGGATAGACCTGTTGGATTAGATAGGATAATGATGATCACATAAAGCTCAGGGATGGGATAGTTATCCAAATCATTGAAATGACTTGGGAGGATGATATGATAGATAGATGATGATGAAAAGTGATAGGGGATTGGAAAGATGTGCAAGAGAAGTAGGAGGGATGACGATTAGATAAATGGCATTGGGTTGCATGGAGGGAGGCCTATAGCTAGATACCAATGACAAGGGATTGTGAGATGGGATGAGATGGGATGAGGATAAATATGGAAGAATGGATAGAGATATAGGGATGGGGGATGGGAGGGATTTTTTGGATGGATAAGAATATAAGGATTGGGAGATGAAAGGGATGCTAGGATAGATAGATAGGAAGATAAGGATGGGGAGATGGAAGGAATGTTGTGATAGATGGATAGGGATATAAGGATTGGGAGATGAAAGGGATGCTAGGATAGATGGATACAAAGATAAGGATGGGGAGATGGAAGGGATGCTGTGATAGATGGATATGGATATAAGGATTGGGAGATGAAAGGATGGAGACAAAGATAAGGATGGGGAGATGGAAGGGATGTTGTGATAGATGGATAGGGATATAAAGGGATGTTATGATAGATGGTGTCTCCAAGACTATGTCACAAAGGAAGCACATGCCCCCACTCTAGATATGTCATACATGATGAGGCATGAGGGATGGAAGACGAGTGGATGGGAAAAGGAGATAACTAGAGGAGGATAGGATGGGTGACCAAGGAATACAACAGAGCATGGATGAAGAGAATGTATATCAAGAGGTGGCCAAAGCATGTATAGATAGGTGCCCCTGTTTTTATCAAGATCACAAGAAGGATGGAGGGATGGGAGATAAATGGGATATAATGGTAGGATGCGGAAGAGAGGTGGGATGGAGGGGATTTATGAAGAGGATGGATAACAGGAAGACGGGAGCATAGCTGGAAGCATAGCGGATGGAGGGAATGCACATCAGGAAGTTGCCCCCAAGTGCAGATGGGGATTTATGCATGACACCTGTTTACCAGGTTTTCATCATGGTACTTATCCAAGGTGCTTGTTTTCCAATTTTTCACCATTGGATGGATTATTTCTCTTTACTATTTTATTTTTTTGATTTTTTTGATTTTTTTTAATATTTTTTGGATTTTGTTTTTTTTTTTACTTTTTAGATTTGTAGATAGCAAGGGATGAAAATGGATATAGGATAGGTATGTGAT
>VDFB02370190.1:44160-87052 GCA_007258455.2 Sequoia sempervirens
AGGGTATGGATGGAATGATGGGGTGGATAAGGTGGATATGTGTTCGTGGACCAACATTGGCACATGTGGTGGTGGATGTGAAAAGATAAGAGGATTAATGGATGGAGAATGTGTGGATAATGGAGGAGATGGGGTGGTGAACTTTGGAACATAAGGACCCAAAATAGACTTACGAGATGAAAGGGGTGTATGACAAGCTTTTGGATTAGCAACTTTGGATGTTCTTATAGATTTTTCATTTGATTGCATTGCATATTTTTTCTTTGGGATCCACATGGTTTTGATCTTTGCTTTGGTGGGCCTTTGTGGCCTATAGATTTGATTTAGATTTAGATTTAGATTTAGATTTTTCTTCTTGTCACCATGTCTTTTGGAGGGGACATGGGGAGTCTTAGATTCATGTGGATGTTTGGATTTATGCATGTTTTCTTTAACAGCCAAAGTGTGTTTAGTAGCAATGGGATGGGTGTGAGGAGATGGATGATGTGGAGTGATGGAGGTAGGAGTATGGGGATTACATGTAGATGGAGAATGTGTAGGTATGTGCCTTTGTTGATCCTGATTAGGGGACATGTGAGTGGGATGTTTATGATGGATGACATGGATAGGTGATGAATGGATGAAAGGATGGATATGATGAGATGGAGGAGGTGATTTTAGGGTAAAGGGGCCCAAAATAGATGGAATGGGTGGAGGGACATAAGAACCCAAGATGGATGGTGTAGATGAAGGATGGGAGATGGTGGATGGAGGGATGTAAGGACCCAAAATGGATGGAGCAGATGAAGGAGGAATATGGATGGTTGTTTTGAGGTGACATGATAGAGGAGGAGGGATGGCAACATATGATCTGGTGGGGCAATGGGAAGAGCCAACATTTCTTTTGGAAAAGGCTCGTTGAGGACATCTAGAGGTTGTACCAACATCTTTAGATTGTGAGTCTTGGGAAATAGGTCCAAGACCTTGCATACATATTTGTTCTTTGACTTGGATGGGCTCCAAAATACCTTGCTCGTGAAGGCCTAGACCTTTTCCTTGATAGTTCATTTTCTTGAGCATGTGATCTATGATAGGATTTGTGTGATTTTGAAAAACATGATGCGAGTCCATTATTAGGTGGAGGATGATGGGTGGTATATACACTATTTTTTTCTTCTGCAAGGAGGCCACCATGGAAGAATGTGAGGGTACCAAGGGGATATGCAAGTGGTGTGGGGATAGTAGTTTTAGGCGATGATGGGGGATTATGAGAGGGAGATGATGGGATAGCAGCATTTGGATGGGTGGTATCAGGAGAGGGATCAAGGGATATGATAGGATTTGGATTTGTGGATAGTGGGCTCATGCGATGGAGATGGAGATGGAGAAGTGGAAGCTTGAATGACAAGGGGATCATGGGATGGAATGGATGGGGGACTGTGATCTTGAGGTGGACTAGATGGGATGGTAGGATCTTGATTTGGAGAAGGGGATATGTTGGCATGCTTTCGATTAGACTCTTGGCATGACTCATCTTGTGTGGATGGCAAGATGACAAAGTGGTGGAGAGACTCTTCAAGTTGGGGAGATGGAAGGATGGAGGATTCAAAACATTCATGGGATTCGATGGGTTCGATGATTCTTGGGGTAAGAGTTGGGTGTTCAATGGATTCGGTAGATGTGATGGTAGGAGTTGGGGGCTTAGTGGATTCAAAGGATGTGATGGTAGGAGATGGGGGCTCAATAGATTTAGAGGATGTGATGGTAAGAGATGGGGGCTCAATAGATTTAGAGGATGTGATGGTTTTGATGGTTTGAGTGGTGCTAGGGGTGGTACCATCAATGACAGGTGCTGGGTGGAGAAGGCTCTCGTCTCTAATGACCGTGGATGATGGGTTGGGATGGCATGATTCCATAACTTCAAGGTGTGGAGTGGGAGATGTATTCTTGGTTATAAGTCCTTGGAGAACTTCTGGAGTGAAGAACTTGAATGCTCTAGGCTGAGATGGCGTGGTAGGAGTGGATGAAGGATTATGGATTGGTGGACTAGGATTAGATGGGGGAATGGGATTGGATGCAATACTTGGAATAGATGGGGGAATGGGATTGGATGCAAGACTTGGAATAGATCGGGGATTAAGATTAGATGAAGGGTTAAGAAATGGTGAATTAGGACATGAGGATGCGGGTGGTGGATTGTAGTACGGGTATGGGGATGGTGGATAAGGATGGGAAGATTGAGGTGGCGGATGGAGATATTGAACTGTAGATGTCGGATTAGGATAAGTTGATGTGGATGTTGGATTAGGATATGAAGGTACGAATGTAGGATTAGAGTGAGCAGATTAGCATGGAATATTAGGGTAGTGGGTATATGCGGATGAAGGATTTAGATAGGAGGATGTGGATGGGGGATTAGGATAGGGGTATTGAGATGGTAGACTAGGATAAGAGGATGCGGGTGTTGGATAAGAGGATGATGTAGATGAAGGGTATGATGGATATAATAGATATCCCTTGTCAAAGGTAGCATAAGCAACATGATTAGGCATGGGTGAAGACATAACGGGATAACTCGAGGGGGTGATTGGATTTTGGAAAGTGGGTGGAGAAAGCTTACTAGCAATGATAGTGTCAAGGGGATCTATGTCACATTCTTCTTGATCGACAAGACTTTCGTTATCGTTGTCAACGTAATTAGGGTTTCCCTTGACCACTATTGATGGAGGATAAGGATTCATGACAATAAAAGGATAAAGAATATGGATCAAATATTTTGGATGGGAATGGACTAAAGCTCAACTCAGGATTTTGCTCAAGCTCAGAATGGGAATGGACTAAAGCTTAGATTAGGATGATTGGATGATGTGATGGGATTGATTCTGACGATCGACACTGAATCTACTTCAAGATAGAAGTAGATTGATGGGTCGAAGGTGATGTGATTGGATTGGATAAGGTTGATTGATGATTGATCAGATCAACTGATGGATTAGATAGGATGATGAAAGAGGCTACAAATCCTATTCAGAGATTATCTTAGATGACTTAGGATACTGATTGATCAGATAAAAGGATAAATGGATGATTACAGCATAGAATCCACTTTGAGATTGAAAATGGATTGATTGGGCCGACGATAATGATTATCTTAGGATGGATGACAATCCTAAGCGGATGTTGATGATGACGATCAGATCAGACACTTAGGTCAATTTGGATGGGGAAAATGATGATTTGATTGGAGAAATGGATGAAGAAAGTGGATGAACAAATACTCAAAATGAGTAAATGATTGATCGAGATGGATGAATTATTCTCGTAATGAGTAAATGACTGCTAAGAACAGATGAATGACTCTCGGAACGAGAAGATGAAAGCTCAGAATGAATGATAGATTACTCAAAATGAGTAGATGATTGATCGGGATTGTAGAATGAGAGTTCGAAATGATTGAAGGTGGTGTGAAATGGATGAATGTTTACTCAGAACGAGTAAACGGATGATCAGAATGATAGAACGAGAGTTTAGAATGATGAAAGGATGTGTGAAATGGATGAATGTTTACTCAGAATGAGTAAATGGATGATCGAAAGGATAGAACGAGAGTTCGAAATGATGAAAGGATGTGTGAAATGGATGAACGTTTACTCGGAACAAGTAAAAAAATGATCAGAATGATAGAACAAGAGTTTGGAATGATGAAAGGATGTGTGAAATGGATGAACGTTTACTCAGAACGAGTAAACGGATGATCAAAATGATAGAACGAGAGTTTGGAATGATGAAAGGATGTGTGAAATGGATGAACGTTTACTCAGAACGAGTAAACGGATGATCAAAATGATAGAACAAGAGTTCAAATGATGAAAGGATGTGTGAAATGGATGAACATTTACTCAGAATGAGTAAACGGGTGATCAGAATGATAGAACAAGAGTTCAGAATGATGAAAGGATGTGTGAAATGGATGAACGTTTACTCATAATGAGTAAATGGATGATCAGAATGATAGAACGAGAGTTTGAGATGATAGATGAAGGTTTGAAATATATGAGTGTTTACTCATAATGGGGAAACAAATGATTGAAAAGGGAGAACAACTGTTCAAAATGGATGAATGAAAGGTTGAAATGACTAAAGCTCATATTAGGGTTTTGGTTAAGCTCATATTGGGATTAGATTAAAGCTCAGATTAGGATTGGGTTGAAGCTTAGAATGATTGTAGGATGTGATGGGATTCATTCTACACCAAGTTCTGGGGTTTAAAGAACGTAAGGTGCTGATAATCAGATTTTTCCAGATTTGGCAATTTTCAAAATTTGTCAAATTTTGCTATTTTAGGAAACCTCACGGACGTACTTTTGAGAGTCCAATTTTTTCCCAAAAAATACCCAGAAATAAGATAGGATGAATTTCCAACTAACATCCCAAATTGGAGACACACATTCTGAGTTATTGACAAAAATGTTTTTTCAAAATGTTGGAAAAAAACACTAAATTGCGATTTTGAGGGTCAAGATGAAAGTTTGAGGCCTCAAAAATGTGGAAAAACGGGTTCTGAGGGACTTCTAGTTAGTTGGGGATCCACATGCCATCTCATAACGCAACCACCCATAAAATTTCAGCTCAAACGGACACCCAAGTCAAAAGTTATGGCCTCCGGAAGTTTTGGCACAAAAATCAAAATTCTTAAAATGAAGTCTAGGTGATTGGGATGGATGATTTGATGTTGGATATGGACTTTAATGATGTTCTAAGTGGCACTTATGTGATTTTGGTGATGAAATGATGACTTTCAGAAAAGTGTTGATGACGGGCAAACGGGTGCTCGAAATGGATGAGTGACTCAAAATGAGGGGAGGAAGATTTGAAATAAATGAACAAGTACCAAGAATGAGTGCTCGGAATTAGGATTGGATTGAAAGATATGATGGGATTGGGTGGATTTGGGAACTGGATATGTTTGTTTACCAAATTTTTCATAGAGGGGCGTATGTGCCCTCCTGGGGCATCTGTGCCCTACTAGGGCGACTGTACCCCCTCCTGGGGTGTCTGTGCCCTACTAGGGTGACTGTGCCCCTCCTGGGGTATATGTGCCCTACTGGGGTGACTATTCCCCCTCCTGGGGTGTTTGTGCCCACTTTTGGGGCATCTGTGCCCTCCTGGGGTGTCTGTGCCCACTTTTGGGGCGTCTGTGCCCACTTTTGGGGCATTTGTGGCCCGTCCTGGGGCGACTGTGCCCTTATAGAGGGGCAGATTCGCCCCACCGTGGGGTGGACTTTTAAGTGGGTAAACAGACTATTAAAACGAAGAGACGGGTGATTGGAATGGGGTGTTAGATAATCGGATTGAGGAAATAGATGATCAGATTTGGGAAAATGATTGGAATGAATGAATGATCAAGCACTCGAAACTAATGATTGCTTAAAATGGATGAATGATTAAAAGCTCAAAACGAGTAAACGATTGATTGGAAAGGATGAACAACTCTCAGAATGAGGAGATGAATGCTTGGAATGGATGAAAGATTACTCGAAATGAGTGAGCGAAGGATTTGAAAGGGATGAAAGACTACTTGGTTAGATGAAGGTTTGGAATGGTAAAAATGGGAATTTAAAATGTTCAAATGGGGGTTTTCAGAGGTTTAGAATGACAAAACGGAGGCTTGGGATGATACAAAGGTTTGGAATGATTAGACGATGATTTAGAGGCTAAACAGATCCAAATGGGGTGATTTTGGGTGTTCAGGAGGGAAGATTCACCCCTCTGCAGTAAATCAGGGGCGTAATTGCCTCACTGCAGAAAATCAAGGGCGTAATCACCCCACTGCGGAAAATCAAGGGCATAATCGCCTCATTGCGAAAAATCAGGGGCATAATCGCCCCACTGTGGAAAATCAGGGGCGTAATCGCCCCATTGCAGAAAATTAGAGACTTGGTTTGATGAAAATGACTATGGCAAGGACTTTAAAATGACAATGATAAGGCCAATTTGTCAAAAATTTCACTGGTTTCTCACAAGAAAACACTTTCAAGCAAACACAATTCTATGATTAGTGTTAAGGGTATGGCCAAAGAGGTCTTAATCTAGGATGGACAAGGTGTCTAGGGAGTCCTCGATATACTCTCGGTACGTGAGGCACAACCGTGAACACCAGCCCATCACAAGCGTGAGTCGAGAACCCCAGTGAGATACTAAAGGGCTCAGACCAACTCTTCACATCTATCTAGGTATCACCCTAGCTTCAACGCTCTACCAATTACAACGTGACTGGATTGGGGTACAACTTTCACTCTCCCCCTTTATATACCTCACCGGTACGCGTGGTTGGAATCATCCCTTGGGGTGATGAAATCCCCAAGCAAGTCCCACTAGAAAGAAAGCACTAATTGTTTCCAACTACTCCCCAGGCTCACACGAAGTGCAAGGGGAAAGCGAAAATAAGCTAATGCTCCCTTTGGGTAACACAAAAAGATAAACATAGCAAGCAATGAATATTACTCCCCCTAATTAAACTATGTTCTTAGATTAACGCAAACAGCAAGGATAGTTTAAAAAGTTTGAGCGAACGGATAGCCCTGCAAGCAATTGTTAGATGTTTTATCCTGTTTTCTTCATCAACTTCACAAGAATATGCTGCAAAAAGTTAGCAAAAACACCAATATCCTTGCAAGAAACAGTGTTGGGGGGTTAGTACCTAAAAAATAGCAAAAAACTGAAGCCAAAATGATAGTTTTACCTTTCAAAATGTGTTGCTTTGCGGTGACAAGGGGGCGCAGTCACCCTTCTGCAGTAAATTAGGGGCGTAGTCACCTCACTGCAGAAAATCAGGGGTGTAGTCACCTCACTGTAGAAAATCAGGGGCGTAATCGCCTCACTACGGAAAATCAGGGGCGTAATCGCCTCACTATGGAAAATCAGGGGCGTAGTCGCCCCACTGCGAAAAATCAGGGGCGTAATCGCCCCACTGCAGAAAATCAGGGGCTCAGTCACCCCACTGCGGGAAAGTGTTAGCACAAAAATTTCAGCTCATGGGGCGTAGTCGCCTTTCTGCAAGAAAAGTGTTAGCCAAAAATTTTGGTCAAGGAGGGGGCGTAGTCGCCCTTCTGCAGAAAAAGTGTTAGCCAAAAATTTTGGTCAAGGAGGGGGCGTAATCGCCCCACTACGAAAAATTAGGGGCGTAATCACCCCACTACAGAAAATCATGGGCGTAATTGCCCCACTGCGGAAAATCAGGGGCGTAATTGCCCCACTGCAAAAAATCAGGGGCGTAATCGCCCCACTGCAGAAAATCAGGGGCATAGTCGCCCTTCTGCGATGTATTCCTTCAAAAAACTCAACAACAATGAACGTTAAATTGAGGAACCCACTTGTGGATCCCACTGAGCGTGCCAAAAATGTGATATCAAAATGTTTAACCTATTCTAAGCAATTAAAATGCAATGGAAAAACATAAGGAAACACCTCAAGATTAGCCTAAGGAATTTGTAAATGCAAAGAGGAAAGTGTTAAATGAAGACAAATAGATATACCTTCCTTCTTGCAGCTGAAACTCCTTGGTTGGCCCTTAATTTGGATTGGTTTGTATGCTTCTTGATGGCTCTTGATATGGCTAAATGCAAGTCTTGACTATATGCTTGAATGTAGATGCAAATGGATGAAAGTTGATGGCTAGATGAGTGCACAAAATGGCAGCATTTAGTTGCAAAATGGCTAAGTCCCCTAAATGCCTTAGAGGATGGGGTATTTATAGAGAAACTTGAATTCTATAGAGAATTCAATGGTTGGTATTTATCCAACAAGGCCAAGATGAAGGGCTAAGGTGAGTTGAGGACTCACAAGCCCTCACATCTTGACATGTGGATTGTGAGATGGCTAAGGGTGAGGTGATGTGTAGATGATGTGGAAGGGAGGTACATGATGTGGAGGAAGGACAAGTACCTTCCAAGTACTTTGATGTGACCTTTCAATGATCACATGGGGAATGGGAAAGTTTTGGGAGAATAAAAGTGAATTAAAAATTCACAATGATTGGAAGAATCTAGTGGATAAGACAGGTTCCCAAAAGGTGGGAATTTGTCACATGTGACTTGATGTGACAAGTCAAATATTCTAGAAGGTGCATGGGAAAAAGGGATTCTAGAAGGAATAAAAGTGAATTAAAAATTCACATGGAAGAGGAGCCTGGAATAAAAAGGAATTAAAAATTCCTTGGGGGATGGGGAGAGTTGACCAAGGTACTAATTAGGTTTGACTAATCAGTAATTAGAGGATAATTAGGGGTTAATGAGGATTAGAAGCCAACTTGCAAAAGTTGGAGGATGTGACACATCCTAATCAAGGATTAGGCATGTGCACATCCTTAATGAAGAGATTAAGAGATGGATTAGGATTAGATGAAAAGGACATGTGATGAAAAGAGGATTAAGGAGAGTAAGGTATTTAATTATTAATTAAATACCTTAGGGATTTGGCAGAATTAAGGATATTAATTAAATAATAGTAATATTACTTAATTAACTTGGATAAGAGGATGTTTAGATGAAAACTGGTAAATTTGGATAAATTAAGTGTCCAAATTTGGATGTCTACACATATATAGCTCCTTACTACTTTTAGCAACATCCCTAAATATCTTATTATTTCTCTTTCCATAATGCCCAAGTGAGGAATGGGGGGACTTGTCTCCAGAGGTCAAGAATTATTTTGTGAGAGTAAGGACATAAGCTCCACCCTTCAACAAACATTTTGACCAAAGTAGGGAAAACCCATTCCACCATAATATTTTTTATGCAAAAATCCCAAACTTCTTGAGCATAGGGGCATTGAAAGAGAAAATACATAATAGTTTCTTCTTCATTGCAAAGATAACATTTATTGACTAAATACCAACCTCTTTTCTTAAGATTGTCAACTAAGAGGATCTTACCATGTATCACTACCCACTAGAAGCAATTAATCTTGGGGATTAAGCTTTTACTCCACACCATGTTCCAGTTAAAGACTCCAAGGTTAAGAGGTTGCAATTCTATAGTCTTGTAGGTTGACTTAATAGAGAACCTCCCTAAAGCATTTTTTGTCCAAATCAATTCATCCTTTCTATTTCTTGAAAAAGGTTAGGATTCCCAATTAGTCTCAATAGAGAGTCCAAAGTAGTATCCCAATTCGACTATCTACCACCCCTAAGAACAGAATTATTCAAATAGTTCTTGAAGTCAATCCATTTCAGTCTCAATCCTTCCCAACTTAAATAATTAGAGACCTTCTTGACAATGCCTCTTTTTAATCTGATTCTAATTTGCTAAAGGTTGTCACTATTAGACAAAGGAGCATAGGTGGACCAAACATCCTCCCAAAAATTAGTTCTAAGCCCATTTCCAATTCTCAATTTCACTCGTTTAGTTAGGGTTCCTCTAAATTTTAGTAGGTTATTCCAAAAGTCAAATCTATAAGGTAGCTCCTTTTTCCTGAGAAAACAACAAGCATCCTTATTATTTAGGTATTTAGCCCGCAAGATCTATACCCAATCCTTTTCACCTTCCAAAAAATACCAACCCATTTTAGCCACAAGAGCTTTGTTAAACATTTTTATTCTTCTAATACCCAAACCTCATTCCCTCTTCGGTGTGCAAACAATTTCCCATTTAATGAGTGTCATTGTTTTCCTTTCTTTCACGCCTAACCATAAGAATCTCCTTGAATCGTTTCAATTTTCTTAGCAATATAAACAGGGATGTTGAATAGAGATAGGTAATAGAAAGGCATATTTTGTAAGGAATCTTTTAAAAGTTGAACCTTCCCAGCAAAGCATGGCAATTTTCCCTTCCACCCAACCAATTTCTTTTGGATCTTGTCCACAATGTAATTCCAATAGTTATTGTTGGGATTTTTGGAAATTAAAGGTAAGCCCAAATAAGTAGCGAGAAATTCCGCCTCCTAGCATCCTAAAATATTTATAACTTTGTCCTTAACAATCTGGCTAGTATTAAAAAAATAGAATTTACTTTTTTGATAATTGATGAATTGGCCAGATAATTTAGCATATTGTTCAAGGATAACTTTCCATTGTTTAAAATAGATGCATCCCCCATGAGGATAGTGTCATCAACAAATTGTTAGTGTGAAGCAAGGGGAAGGGAGGAAGTAGTACATAAACCTTCTAAAGTTTTGTTTGCAAGTTGTTTCTAGATAGTAAAGCCCAAAGCTTCAATGATAATGACAAACAACTAAGGTGACAATGGGTCCCCCTATCTTAGGTTGTAGCCTAAAGAGAAGAATCCTTTAGGAACCCCATTGATCAGGATAGAATACTTTGGGGTAGTGACACAAGATTTGATAAGATTGAGGAGTTTACCATTGAAGCCAAATTTTTCAAGAACAGTAAATAGAAAATTCCAAGAGACCCGATCATATGCTTTAGAGATATCTAGTTTCATTTCCATACCCTATTTTTTGTTGTGATCCATAGAATGTAACACCTCATGGGTATAAATAGTTGTGTCCAATAGTTTTCTTCCTTGGACAAATCCCTTCTGATTGACAGCAATCATTTTATTCAAGACTAATTTCAACCTATTAACCATAATTTTAGAACAAATTTTATAGGTGGTGTTGCACAAAATGATAGGCCTATAATAATTCATAGAAACAACATCATTAGTCTTGGGGGTTAGAGCTATAAAAGTGGTATTCGTCTACTTTAAAATCCTTCCTGATTTGAAGAAATCCCTAACCGTATTGAAGAAGTCAAGAGATACTATATCCCAATAAACTTGAAAAAAGCTTAGAGGAAATCCATCCAGTCCTGGCATTTTAAAAGCACCAAAGGAGAAAACAACCTCCTTCACCTCATTCATAGAAAAATATTTAGATAATTCTTTTAAATCTCACTTCATGATAACATGGGGAATTACTTGTAGAAAATCATCCAATTCAGAATTATCAACCTTTGGTAGTTCAGGAAAGTTTGAAAAAAAGGAGACAACCTCCCTAGCAATGTCCTCTTCATTATCGAGTCTTCTCCCATTAGAAATAATCAAAAATACGATCATGTTTCATCCTCTGTGTTTCAAGGTGGATTGGTGGAAAAACTTTGTTTTTCTATCCCCTTCCCTTAACCATTGGATTCTTGATTTTTGTTTCCAGAAAATTTCTTCCTTTTTGTTTATTTTATACAAAGATCTCAACTCCCTTTCTTTATTGCAAGTCTCATCATCCATAATTCCCAACTCCATTAGATCTTGAATCTCCTTAATTTTTTAGTTTAAATCTTTCATAGTGGCAAAAATGTTCCCAAATGAATACTTTTTCCACCCTTTGACCTTTTCTTTGACTCTTTTCAACTTCTGAGCTAATATATACATGGGAGTACCATCACAAGGTAAATTCCACCACTCTTCAACCAAAGATATCAAGTTTGGATGAAGCAACCACATTATTTCATATCTAAAATGGAAATTTCTTTTAGTCATTTTATCATCCCATTCCAGGAGGAGGGCGCCATGGTGTGAACCTGTTCTTGGGAAAGCAATAAGAGGGATATTTTGCAAAAGTTCCCAATTAGAGGAAACAAGAAATCCTTCCAATTTAACATGGATTAGATGACTATCCTATCTCCCATTGGACCAGGTAAAGAGAGATCCATTCAGAGGAATTTACATTAACCCCATTGAGATAAGGAAACCTAATAGATCCATCATACCATCAAAAAAATTAATAAGACCTCCATTTTTTTCTGAGGGGTGCAACGAGGAGTTAAAGTCCCCTCCCAAGCATCCAAAACTCATCTCTTCTATTGGAAATGATTCCTTCCAACATGTTCCATAAGTCAATTTCACCATAATTGTTAGTTTGACTGTAATATGGATTTGATCAGTGTTGCAACACTATAATTTATTGTGATATTATAATTTGTAATAATTTATTTCCTTTTATGGATGAATTTCAATGAATTTGGAGAAGGATCATTAAGTATATGTGATTATTATGCATCATACCTCTACAATTATTTATTGTTCTTTGCTTGTAATTGCTAAATACAACTCAATTACCCAATAAAGCAAAAATATTGAAGATCTTAACTTTCCATACTTATCAAAGACACAAAATCCCTTTATTGGTACTTATAAGAAGTAAACACACTATTCATTATTTAGAAACACAACCAAGAAATATTATAAAACAACCTTAAATTGTTAAACAATTAGAGAATAATGCTTGGTGTGCTTATAGCTTGCTAGTGTGTAAATGTAGGAATACTCACTATCATTGAGAGGGGGGGTGAATCAGTGATGTACAAAGATAAAGCAATTAAAAAACTTTAAACATTTGATAAGCACAAACTTCAATGGAACCACATAAATATCACCATGACACAAGATTTATAAGTAGAAAACCCTAGAAAGGGAAAACCTCTACGTGATTTGGACCAATCCAATCCTCACAATTTTTTCACCATTAGGTCTCATTGATCAAATTTTCACTGAATACAATTTATCTAGGAGCACCAACTCAAATAAAAAGCAAGAGCACCAACTCCAAAATCAACAAGAGCACCAACTCCAATAAGAAAAGAAAGAGAAATATATCGAGTACTACTGTGTTTACAATATTCTCAAGATCATCTTCACATACAAATATTAACATGTAACCCTCCTTGCATACATGAATAATGATTACTTCACAAGACTCTCATTGATGTATGTATGGATAAGGACTTTCAATATTTGCATACAACTTGATTGTAACCTTCTTTTTATGAACAAACAAATGACACCAAAATAATGTTACATAAACATCACCCTATTGTGAAATTCAATCCTAGAGAACTCACATTGACATTTGCATAATCAGAGCACTATTAAAAAAATTCACACACTAATATTTCTTCAAATTAAAACCCTGTCCCTTGTGATCTCACCCATAACACTCTTTGCAAAGAAAAAGATACATTTCATGAATCAGATTAATCATGAAACCCTTCCATAATTTATTCTTCAAGATTTATTCACTGTGTATTATCTTAACAACAACATAGTATTAAGGTCTTCAATGCACTACAACAGAGCCCATACCACGATCAAAATAAACTCAATGCATTTGCTTCATTACATATACCATCATTGTCTCATACATTTAGAAAAAAAAAATCCTACAGTTACAATAAAAGACATCCTCATGCCCGTCAAAATATGATCTATAGGGAGTAGTCATTTGAATATTTAAATGTGAACCTTGACCCATATCTTCCTGCCATCATAAGATTAAAACACAACCGTTGATATGACAATAGGTGCCAAGATCTAAAGTAAATATTTCTTGAGTCGGTTGCCACTAGGTCAAGAGGTTGGTGGTATCATGTATTAAGTGACTTAAATTGTCACTTAAGTGTATCTTTATCACTGTTACTGGTGCAGGAGCAGTTGTTTGATTTCTTGCCTCCATGAGGCCATTTGTAAATAGTTGCTCTATTTTGTGTATTGGGTCTTATAATAAGGTTTAAAAAAACATTTTAGAGGTGTTTGATTCTTAGGAAGTCATTTTTCAAATAATGTTTAATGTTATTCCATATTGTAAAAATTGTAAAAGTTGCTTAGGAAAGTTGTCAAGCAACTTGTCAAAAAGTGTCATTAAGGTGTTTTGTCAGAAAACTAATCAAAAGGTAGTTGAAAATAGTTGGTTTTGGTTGGAAATTTATAAATACACCCTCAAAAACTCGAATTGGGGGTTGGAGACATAATTTTTTAAGTTTGATGAATGGAAACCTCAAGTTTTGTGTGCATTTTCTGATTTTTACATTGTTTCCAAGCTGAAGTTGTACTTTGTACGACCTGGTATGGACTCAAATAATGAAGTATCATATATTTATGGAAAGATCTTTGTTTCTAATTTCCAATTATTTTTTGTCTCATTGAATTTTATTGATTTTTGTGGAAGATATGACTATTTTGGTGAAACTGCCTATTCTAACAATATTGTGCAGAATTTACAATCTAAAAAATGTAATGGTCTAAACCCTACCTAGGGTTTGTAGTTTTGGGAAAAATACAATAAATTTCATTTCCACTGTTGGATCTTCATAAACATTGGAGGAAAATTCTATAACTATGTTTTATTCAATCTCACTGGAGCGACTGGCTTCATTATGTGTTTTGTGGAAGTTATTAATGACTATTCATTGCATTAAATTGTGGGCTGCCATGGCTATGTTTCCAATGTGATATACAATGCCTAATAGCATGTTTCATACAAAGATTGTTTTGGATTATTATTGAAGGTTTGTGAGATGTGTTGTTGAATCCTCCTATCTTTGCATCAGTTACCAAGTCAACATTGAAACATAAATGAAAGTGCATTTCCTTTGACACTTTTCAGATTAGTGAAGTCCAATAACTCTTAGGACTTTGGGCATTAGACCCTAGCAACATGGATACACAAAAAAAAAAATCTTAAAACTTAAATTTGTCATTTGTATGCAAAACTTTCCTCATTTCTAAACCACCTCTCTGGATAAGCACCACCTTGAATGATCAAGCAACTCTTTGTCATAAAGTATTTTGCATCAATACCAATGATACATCAACTTTGCAACAACACCAATGACAAATCATGAATGAATGAGCAAGCACCTTTATTGCTTTTGCATAATCAACATGAAATGGATGACTTCTGACATCAATGACCTTTGACATCAATTGGCATTAATGAAAAACATATGACATCAATGACAAATCAAACCAACAGTAAAACATGTTAAAAAAATCATTTTAAAAGATAGTAATATTTCTATTTTCTAAAAATACATATGCAAGGTACTAAATTAGCTATAAAAAGGTTTTATCTTGACCTAGTGACAAAGTAGGGGTCAAGAATGTAATTGAGTATTTTTTTGTTTGATTACATTAATTATTCATTATAATTAATATAATAACATGTTAATGTGACCTATAATAATACCCTCCTAATTTTAAGCTAAGCTCAAAATGTAGGAGAGATTATCGGCTCTCATTGTTTAGCCTTTATCAATCGTAAGTCTATTAATAAATCTTGTTTTTCCTCCTTGAACACAAACCCCAATCCTAAGAGGTGGAGAATATTCTTAGGATTTAGGACCTACAGTTTTGGTACCTAATAGACTAGGAACACTAATTTCAAACCTAGGTAGCTAGAGATCGAGTTTATTGCCACCCACGACTCATGGAGTGATAGGAACTTCTCCTTGCCCTTCCTAAACATTTCATTCCATATGTTTATGTTCCAAGAGGGTATTAGATTCAAAAACCATACATTTAAACTCAAACTAACTAAAAAGAGGAGATTCAAATCCAAAATTGGTGCAACTTTTTTCAATGCTTTGATCTTTCAAAATACTTAGTCTTATCTTTGCAGTAGAAACAAATGATAGATACAATATATTTAAGGCAAGGGATGAGCTTTAAAATATTTTGAATGAGGATTAGTCACAAATATTCAATGATCCTTATTTTTGTAAATAAGTAGGATATTCTAGCTATAAATTTTACTTATTCCATTAACAAGATTGGTATGCAATATCTACATTAGTACCATGTCTAATGCTTTCCAAAATATATCAAAGAATAAAATGGCACAAGATCCCTTAAAATATTTCTCTTGATTTACAAGAAAGAGGTGCATGTCATATAGCCAACAATAATAATATCATAATCCTCTATAGATTGTAAATTTATTTGTGGTGATAGTATACACAGTGAGAGTATTCAATAAACACCATCAAAGAGGATTATAAAGATTGTTGCTAATGCATGAGGAAACAAGAGACCAATACAACAAAGAAAAGTTACACTTCAATATTCGTTGCATTACTATTTCAATCAAATGTGAAATTATACCATCATATTAAGATGCTATGACCAACATAAGTAAGGAGGTGTTTCATACTCTTGTTAGCCCTAGATCCTATACAATAGGTATTTTATGATGTATTGTATTTGTCTCCATATTTTGCATTAGTAGAAATGTGTAGGGACAATAATATCCTTTTGAAAGTAATAGTTTTCCTAGACAATATGAGCTCCAACAATACAAAATAATCTTAAAAAAATACCCCTAATGATACAATGATTTTTCTACAATACAATGATATCACCTCTAATACAAAATAATCAAAAAATACATGATTTTACCTATAAAAATATCATCAACAAAGATAATTTGATGTGTTTTTAAGGATATTAATAAGTTTCTTTGCCAAGGAAATGCTCAACAATGAAATCAATAGTATGTCGGTGTTCCATTTTGTTTTGCATTATTCATAAAAAAAATCTTCAAAAACTACAATAATAAATTATTAAATACCTTTGTGCAACCCAATTAAAAATAATTCCTACTGTTGGAGTGAGTCATCAATCTTACTCTCAAAGTATTCATTACAATCATAGTCCAACACTCAAAACCTACAAAAAATGTCATAAATTTGAGCTTGCAAACAAGAAATTAGCTCAAGACAACGTTCCCACTGAGCATGTCAAATGTAAGCATGAGAATTAGAATGAAACTAAGAATTGAAAATAATGTTTAAAACAATATTCTAACACTATGCAAACCTCCAATGGAGCATGAAGTAGATATGCCTTGATTCTTGAATGTGTGTTGCTCAATGTTGCAACATCTACTTGTTCAATTTGGGATTGTGGAAATGAAGGATTAATCTCCAATTTATAGACTTTTTAGAGGAAACTGAATAGTAGAGATTTAATCTTATATCATGCCTTTGATCGAAAATTGGTGGATGTGATGGAGAGAGGTGGAATGAATTTAAAAGGGATGGATATGACTAAGTAGTCAACTCATTTGATTGGTTAGTTGATAATTATTTGATTTTTTAATTAATTTTTGATCTTGAGTTGGTCAAATTAATTGGCTTGTCAATAGTGAGTTAGCTAAATTGATTATTTGGTTAACTATTTTGATATGTGAGTTGGTTAAATTGATTATTAACTATTTCTATTGGATAGTTAACTCATGAGGCGTAATTGAGGATTTAGATTGATTTAGATATGGATAATTTAGATTTAAATTTTAATCTAATTAATTAAACCATAAATATTACTTAATTAATGTCATTGTGATAGACAAGATAATATTAATTATTTTAATGGATTAAGAGATGGTAAGTGCATTAAATGTTAACATGAGATTATATTACAAAAATTGGTGTATACATAATTTTAGTGTCTACAAACTCTGAACAAAATCTCATTGTATACATAGGGTAAAAACTACAAAAAATATAGGGTGTGTGGTCATTGACCCTTTTTACTACCAAATTCCCTCCTAATCAAACTAATTGAGGGTTATTAGGGTACTCATAATGAGTTTTTGTGTTAATTTTGAGTCCCAATACTTCCCCTAGTTTAATGAATCAAGGCTTGTACCCAATCATGCAAGAGGCTTTTAACCTATAACATGCATTTTTATGCACTTTCATGAGAAGATTTTAGAATCACCAAAGAGCCCAAGAAAGAGCTCTAATAACACTTACTAGAAAATTTCAAATAGAAATAAGACCCTACATAATATAGTATGCATTAAGAGATTTCAATTAAGAAGAAAAATGCATCAATATAACAAAAATTAGAATATATTAGTGTTCATGGTGTCATTTCAAGGGAGAAATCTTCCAATTGAATAACATCTCCAACTGCAATATATTCAAGATGTTTCTAACTTGCTAATTCATTACAATATGGAGTCCAGATAAAAACTACTATTAGCACCCCATACATGTGGGATGAATATTTTCATTCTAATTTAGCATGAGGTGACTTACAAAGAATATGGACCCCAACCAATGCTAACTAATGCCTAGTATATAATATATATTACTCAAATAGTTGTGCAATAGTATGAACTATTCCTACTTATTTCTTACATGTACATCTCCTGTGCATCCCATATTTATATCCTAGCACCTTTAGAACTTGCTTGTAAACCCAAAAATCTCATTTGTGCAATACATTCTCCTCCTCAATGATGATTAGTCACAAAGTGAATGTGGTTTTTATTTAATTATTTCCCTTAGTACTTTATGCAATATGTGTGCATATATTCATGTATAAATATATTTGCACATTCAATACTCAAAATGAAAATGAACTTTGTAAAAATAAAATGTTGAAAATAAAATCATGATACAATCTAATGGCCACAACAACCTTATTAGTAGTAATAAAATAAAACTAACAAGGGGTCAACCATAGTATGGATTAAGAAGACTACCATTAACCATTAGATTAAGTTTCTCTAATATAACTATGGCATGTGTTATTATTTTCCATTGATGCGTTCTTCCAACCAACATTCAATTTGGCCCGATACAATTAAAAATAATATTCTTCCAATATGAAATTCCTTGTGTTTGATATGTTGATCATATAAAACCTTGTATTTTTTTCTCAGTTATTTAACCCCAATGTGCAAGCAATTTTTTTTCTTCTAGGTGGTCAAGAACTTCCAAATGTAATATTCCCCCTTAATTTTTTTTGGATTTTGTTAGCACAAACACCATTGATTAGTGTTAGCTCCAAATGATAACCAACAAGAATAGTAGCCCTTCACCTTTTGATCACCAAGATCCCAATGTGGGTGAGGTGAGAGCATACAATGTCAGGGATCATTAGAAAACTGGAAATGAAATACAAAGCTACTAGGCGGCCAGCTGACCATGAAGGAAAGTAAATGTTGGAAATACAAAGAGTAGGAGGATAGCTGACCATAAAGCTCAACCACTTATTAAGTGGGAGAAAAGTTATTACAATATATAAGGCGGAAAGCTAGCCATGAATCCACACTACCACGTGTTCAGTGGGGGGAATTTAAACAAGTGTTGAAAATAAAATATAAATTCTACCACTTCTTCAGTGGGAGTAATTACAAAATATCAAAGTGCAGAAATATAAATAGTTAGTACTACTAAACCAGCTTTACAATGATAGTTTTAGTTGCACAATAATGTTAAGATATATCATCAAGAAACCTCAATATGTTAGAGAATAATCCCTAACTGATACAATATGCTATAGAATAGAAAATATAGCATTAAATTGAATTATATTAGATCTCATTAGAAACAATAAACATAGAAAATTAGACCAACAAGATAAGAATTCACTAAAATAGACACAACTTCTTCAATTTAGCTTCGATTGAGTTCAAACATCAATCAAATGAAGCCAACAGCCTAGGCATCTAAACTCCAACCAGAAAATTGTGCCAAAGTAGTAGCAGAGACTTAGCACAAATCCCTAATGCAACAATGCAGAAGTGGGACGGCCTCTAGGAAGGGTCGACCTCTTCTATAAAAATCAAGACTTGATTTTAAAATCTAAAACCTTGCACAATTGGGCACCCTGCACAGTAGAACAGCTTGAGCCAGTACCCAGAACAAGATAAAAATCATTGGCAAAACTATTAGCAGAAGTTTGCTTTAGCCATGTAGTTCATCAATAAAAATAAATAGACTATACAATAACAATTTGTTTATAAAATTAGAATTCAGCTCTATCTGCACTCTTGAGTGAAGCACGGTCTTCAAAATTCCATCTAGGAAGCTATCATTTCAAGCTCGAAGAATGGAGAAGTAAAGGTGCTATGATGGATCTCCTCGAAGCGGCTTTGAATTCAATTCAGCAGCATAATGTTATCATAATTTCCAAAAGATACAAATGAAGGAGAAAGTCTTGAATAAATAGACTCTTCTTAGCATTTGAAATACTTCAATAACCTCCAAAAAACAATTTGAATCACTTCATCTTCCAAAGAGGGGCGCCCGAACATCAAAATGCAATTATAATATTAAATTACCTTTTAGCACAACTCCCTAGGCATCCAAGATAAAAGGTAATTAATTTAACTTTTAAAAAATATTAAACTTCTCCACTTAAGGCATCCACGTAAAGTCTCCTCTTTAAAACAACTTAAAGTTATACACCTAGGCACTAGGTCCAAAAAACAACATTGAAAAATGACTAAGTTTTTAAAACTTAGCTCCAAGAGGAATGAAGAAGCCAACGCCCAAACTGAACTACCTCACTGCCAAAAATAGAATGAAGGATTGGGAATGACTGAGTTGCTACTAAGATGACACTTCCAAGAATAGAACTTACCAAAAATAGCTAACTATTATAAATAGTATGTGTTTCCAAACTCCATTTGAACACAAACCGGGAAGCTGTCCTAACTTACTAAAAATAGTAAGTGCTTGGAATGGTTGACATCATCAGATGCATGTTACACCCCTTTGGAGATCTCTAAAAACCAAAAAAAAACCAAAAACCTTTCTTGCATGCAAGATACCAAACAGAAATGCATGTCATTTTCATGAAAAGCATGTTACCACACCTTGAAACTCTCCAAAACCCCAAAAAGCTCCAAAAAGCTCAATTCCAAACTCCTGCATGCAAGCCATCAAAAAATCAACTGAAACCTCCTATAAAATAGGAAACCCTAATTTCCACTTCTCACTAGCCTATGGGCCTCCAAAAATAGACTATCAGTCACTAAAGAGCATAGGGCTATATTGGGGATATTACACCAAATGGGCACACAAGGATCCCTAATTTTCTAAATGCACAAAATCTATAAGCTATGTACCAATAATCCAATTAGCACCATCACTTCCTTCCCATAGAAAAATTATAATGGTGTATATCCTATTAACCACATATATGTAGTCATATATTCCCATAATACAAAAGATGTGTTCATCCCAATCCTTGCACCCAGCATAGCATATCTTAATCAATATATACTCCCAAACAAATTTGTTGAAATCATCCATGGTTCCAACCATCTATGATTCACAAGTGCACTTTTGTGATGTTGCATCATAAATTAATGGAATAAGACCTTGGTGTCTTTTTCCATGTCCTTGCTACCCGAGCAGATAATATTGCAGAGGCACATATTTTTTGCTAAGGTTTTTTTTTTTTGGTGTATACTAAAATTTCCTATTGTATACATGAAGGCTACACACTTGCATTCAAGACCTTGTTTCCCCTAGCTTTGTGTAGATTATGTATAACTCAACAATTTTTGGTGCAATGAGAAAAAAATTACACCACTAATTTTTTGTTACACCTTTCATCTTTTCTAGGAAGGTGAAAGATAATGTATCATGATGTTCATTTTAAATCACACAATCTAGAATTCATGGAGGTAGAAATTGAGAAATACTAATTGTCTAAGATCTCACCATCAAATAATCAATCATTGCATGTTGTTCTAACTGGCATTTTTTTCGCCATAATCCACACTTAGAATCTTGTACACTTGCCAACTACTCCATGTGTATGACCATCTAATTGATATTTTCTTCCAACCATGATGTTAATGTTGCAAGTATGAGCAGTTGGTGTTGTCATTGATGTCAACAAGCTTGGTTGTCATTATGAGAAGAAGATTGTTGCAAAAGATGTGTAATTGTCATTATTGTCTATGTTGTTGGCATTAATGATGCTTTGATTAGTTGCATTATGTTGTCATCAGTAAGCTACTGGTGTCAACCTCTAGTGTTGTTTTGATAAGCTTCTATCTATTGTTGAGGAAGTGATGGAGATGATGAGGATGTGTTCTTGGTGCTTTCTTTCCAAGTGCTTTTGAGAAAATTTGATAAAAAGAGGAAACAGTGAGTTGTAGTGTGTTTTGGGTTGAAGAGTAGGGACTTGGTGTTGCTTCGCATTTCTTCTAGGTTGAAGATTTGCTTGTGTTTCAGATATGTTGATCACATGTGTTCAAAGGTGTTGTATCCAGAATTTGGTGTGTTGGATCACTATACAAAGGAAGTTGTGTTCACCAGTGTGTGAATTGTGTATAGTAGAAGTGTCTAGGAGAAATTTGTTTTCTCTGTATTTCTCCATAGTTTGGTTTTAGGTCTTGTAGATCTGAAAGTGTGTTAATAGTGTTTGTGTCTTTCTTTAGACAATTTTTTTTTAGGTTTGGTGCTTTGGAAGTCAATTTCTTAAGTTACAATGTATCGAAAAGTTGTTTAAGTGTACTAGGTGTGTACATTCCTTAGGTGTAAGTTATTGCAAAGGAGTTTGTTGGATTATAAGGTATTTATGAAATATTCCAGATTGTGTTCAAGTGACATTTGTTGTTCGCAACTTTTTGTTAGATCAAAGGAAGCGTGTACTTAAAATCTTAATGGTGTTTACATAGTAACAGTCGACCTTGGTGTTTACACTAATTGTAGTGGATTTTTATTGTTTGTAGAAGCATGTTGTAGTGTGGTGTTATATATTTGGGTCCCATATAAGGAATGATGGGGTCTACCTTAACTTCTATCCACCACAGAATTTTTTTGGTGTTGACCTAATTTGAATTTGCACAGTTGATGTGCATAGCTAACCTTGGAGAATGATATAAATATGAGTTGAGGTGTTGAGGGATGTGAAGAGAGATAATTACGATGCAAATGATGTGAATTGTAGTGTTAGAGTGAAAATTTGAGAAGTTTGGTTCGAGCTTTCATGTGTTAGATTGTTGGATGTAGTGAGCAGAAGGTGTCTACAATTCTTCAATCAAGTTGTGAAGGTGTTGGTGATGTTGTGGTGGATTTCTTTGTTGCATTGAGATGGATTTCTTTGTGTAACAGTCTTCTCTATCTTCTCTTCTATTATGGCAGTGATCCTTTGGCAATGAACCTTCCTTTCTTTCAGAAGTGAACCCTAATGTATTTAGTGTTGATATTACTTTATATTGTGAGTTAATCCTCATAGTGGTTTTTTGCATCTTGGGTTTTCCACGTAAATCTAGTGTCCTCTTGTGCATGGTATTGATTAAGTTTCAGTTTCTACTAGTTATGTTTCATGTTGAATTATTATAACAATTTAAGGGTTAATTGTATGAATGTGGATTTGAATATTTATGAGGGTTTTGAAGTTTTAAGGTGCAATTGATTTACCCCCCAAATCTCAGTTGTCTTGTGTATTAAACAATTGGTATCAAAGCAAGGTTCCTTGAAATAAATCTTAACCACTTGAGGTAGATATGGTATGGTGCACAAGAAATAGATCCTTGTGTTTGATGGAACGGATTATGTATTCTGGAAGACAAGGATGGAAGGTTTCCTAGTTTATCTTGGATTTGATGTCTAGAAGTCTGTTAAGAATGGATACACTGAACCTATAAATGGTCCAAGTACTATTGATGAGATCAAAGCCTATGAAAGCAATGGTAAAACAAGGTATGCTCTCTTAAATAGTCTTAAACTAATTTTGAATTAGTGAAAGCGGTGAATCTGAAAACTACTAAAGATATTTGGGTAAAGTTAGAAAGCATTTATGAAGGAGATGGTAAGGTTAAAGAAGCTAAGATGTAAAATCTGAAAAATCATGTTTGAGAACTTGTGAATGTCTGAAGATGAAAATGTTACAAGCTACATGCAAAGGGTATATTAAGTTGTTGGCTCCATCAAAGGTCTTGGTGGTGAACTCAAAGAACCAAAAGTGGTAAAGAAAATTATTAGAACTCTTCCTAAATCTTATAGTCATAAATTTTCTGCTATTGAGGAATTTGAAAATCTAAATCAATACACCAAAGATGAATTGTATGGTTCTTTAACTACCTTTGAGATGAGAGAATTTGTTTCAAATAGTGGTGCAAAAGTTGAGACTACTTTTAAGGCTGGAAAATCAGAGGAGATCAAGGAATCAAATCAAGAGGATCTTGATGATGTGGAAGCTAACTTTGTAAGGAGAATAAAAAATTATATCGGTAAGTACAATGGTAAGTTTCCTTTAAAATGTTTCAGTTGTGGAAAGATAGGTCATTATGCTTCAATATTTCCAAGCAAAGCCTTGAATAAAAAAAATAGGGAGAAAAAAGGTAAGATGAATAAGAAAAGTTATTATGTTAGAGAAGATGCAAGTATTTTTTATGATGAATCTAATTATGGAGATGATGATGATGATGAATTCTTTTTCATGGCTTTAAAATATGAAACTATTTCTACTAACTCTGAGAGATGTGTGATGGAAAGTCCTTCAAAGACAAAGGATAAGAGGAATGATGGATGTGAGATCAGAAAAGGATCTGGAACTGTGGTTGATGCTAGAAGAAGAACAGATGGAAATGTTTACCAACTCAAGGGTGATAATGGTCATTTATTTATGACTTAGATTAATGAAATTTGGTTATGGCACAATAGGATGTTTCACATCAATTTCGACAACTTAGTAAGAATCAATTCAGTTCAATCTGTGAGAGATATGCCAAATATTACAAAGCCTGTCAATGTTGTTTGTAAAGAATATCAAATTGGAAAACTCAAGGGTGCTAATGGTCATTGCTTTATGACATAGATTAATGAAAGTTGGTTATGGCATAGGAGGATGTTTCGCATAAATTTTGACAACTTAGTAAGAATTAGTTCAGTTCAAGCTGTGAGAGATATGCCAAATATTATAAATCCTATTAATGTTGTCTGTAAAGAATGTCAAATTGGAAAGCAAGCAAGAAGAAGCTTCAAATTCAAAGAACAATCTACTACCAGACTGTTGGAATTGGTATATACAGATCTTTGTGGTCCTACAAGAGTGAGAAGTCTTCAAAGTGACAAGTATTTCATGCTATTGATTGATGACTATTCTAGAATGACATGGGTTACTTTTCTCAAAGAAAAATATGAAGCTCTAGATAAGTTTAAAGCATTCAAAGTTATGCTTGAGAATGAAATGGATATGAAAATCAAATTTTTTAGGTTTGAAAAAGGTGGATAATTCACCTCCAATGAGTTTAACATCTTTTGTGAGAATCATGCCATAAAGAGGCATTTGTCTACCCCTAGGACTCCTCAATAGAATGGATTGGTTGAAAGAAATAATAGGATTGTTCAAGAAGTTGCAAGGGAAATGATGAAAGAGGAAAATCTATTGGAATTATACTAGAGAGAAGTAATTCATACTATTGTTTATATACTTAACAAAGTTCAAGCAAGAGCAAACAGCACAAAGACTCCCTATGAGCTATGGTATGGAAAGATTCCTATTGTCAAGTACTTTAGATTGTTTGGAAGCAAATATTATATCAAAAGAGATGAAGATAACTTAGGAAATTTTGATGCAAGGTCTAATGAAGGTGTCTTCCTTGGATATTCTACTAGAAGTAAAGTTTACCAATGCTACAGCAAGAGATTGAGAAATATTGTAGAGAGTGCAAGTGTCAAGGTTGATGAATACTTACAAAAGAATTCAATGGTAATAGATGGATATGAGTCAAATGAGTCTTCTTGCAGAGAAGAAGAAATATATAAAGAAAAAGAAGTATAGATTGAAGAGGAAGAAGCTCTAGAAAAGACTCCTAAAACTCCTAAGTATGTGCAAAAAAATCATTTTGAAGAACATGTCATTGGAGATAAGAGAAAAGGTGTACTAACAAGAAGGAAAGATACAAAAGAATGGGTAAATCTATTTTTACTTTCCAATGTTGAACCTAAAACAGTGATTGAGGCATGCAAAGATGAATATTGGATCAAGGCTATGGAAGAATTGTTGTAGATTGAGAAGAATCATACTTGGGAACTTGTCCCAAGATGAAAAAACAAAAATATAATTGGAACTAAGTGGGTATTCAGAAACAAACTAAATGAGAATGGAGAAGTGGTAAGGAACAAGGCAAGGCTTGTGTGTAAAGGCTACTCACAAGTTGAAGGAATAGATTTTGAGGAGACATGTGCTTCAGTGGGAAGAATGGAATCTATCAAGATGTTTTTGGATTTTACAACACATAAGGATTTCAAATTTTATCAAATGGATGTGAAGTCTGCTTTCTTGAATGGAGAACTAGAAGAAGAGGTATACATAGAACAACCAGAAGGATTTCAGTCATCAAAAAAATAAGATATGGTTTGCAAATTGAAGAAGGAATTGTATGGATTGAAGCAAGCTCCTAGAGCTTGGTATGCAAGGTTGGATAGGTACTTGATGCAGCCAGGATTCAATAAAAGTATTGTAGATAGAAATATTTACTTTAAAGTTAAAAAAGATCAATTCTTGATTGTGGTTGTATATGTTGATGACATAATCCTTGGAGAAAATGAAGTTGTGTAAGAATTTTGTAGAAGAAATGCGAAAAGAATTTGAAATGTCTATGTTTGGGGAGATGAATTTCTTCCTTAGGCTACAAATCAAGCAAACAGATAAAGGTATTTTCATTTCACAATCAAAATATGTCAAAGAAATGTTGAAGAAGTTTGGAATGGAAGATTCTAAACTAGTGTGTACCCCTATGGTTATTGGTTGCAACCTGAAAGAATGATGAATCTCCTAAGGTTGATCAGAGCAAGTATAGATCAATGATTGGAGGACTGTTATATATAAATACTACTAGACCGGATATCATGCATGCAGTTTGTCTTGTGGCTATATTTCAAGAAGATCCTAGAGAGTCATATGTTGCAGTAGTAAAGAGGAGATTTGGGTACTTGAAGGGAACTCTGGATTATGGCTTGTGGTATCTAAAGGATATTAAGTTTATTTTGAGTGCTTACACAGATGTTGATTGGGTTGGTTGTGTGGATGATAGAAAAAGTACAGGTGGCGGTGCATTCTTTCTTGGATGCAAATTGGTTTCATGGCTAAGCAAGAAACAAGATTTAGTGTATTTATCTACTATAGAGGAAAAATGCATTGCAACAGCATATTGCTACAAATAGGTGTTATGGATGAGTCAAAAATTAAAGGATCTCAGGGTGGTACATGATAAACCAATTTCTATCTTTTGTGACAATACAAGTGCTATTAATATTTCAAAGAATCTGGTAATGCAATCAAGGATAAAACATATCTCAATTTGGTATCACTTTTTGATAGAGAAGGTTGTAGAGAATGAAGTTAAGCTTGAGTATGTGCCTATAAAGGATCAGGTTGTTGATATATTCACTAAAGCTCTTCCTAAGGATACTTTTGAGTATCTCCAAGAGAAGTTGGGGATTATTTCCCTCTTTCTTTGAACTAGATGCATAAGGAGATGCATCAATCCAGTGGATTTCAAGATTCACTCTTTGGTCTAGACTGATGTTGGTGGCTACCTCTTAGGGGGAGTAGGTAGTGACATTGTTGGTTGTTGCAGTCAGGAGGAGTGATTGTTGTCATTATGCTGTGGTTTCTAATTAGTGTAGTATGGTGTGTGCTCCTAAGGGGGGTATATTGAGCAATAAAGGAAAGTCAGTTGTAGAGCAGTTATGAGAAGGTTGATTGATGTCAAAGGAGAAACATAACTGATGCAAATATTTTATCCTTTTCCATTCATGTCAAAGGGGGAGAGAGAATCATGTGAAAAATGTTTAAATGTTAGTTGAGAAAGGGGGAGAGAATAGTATGTGAAAAAGATAAGTTGAAAAGAGGAGATTGAGTAATGAGAAAAGAAAAAAGTAAATAGGTATGGAGCAAAGTTGTTGTGTTTGTTGTTGATGGTTTTTCACATCATGTGTTGCCATCAATGAAAAAGGGGGAGATAGTTGCAAGTATGATAATTTTGTGTTGTCATTGATGTCAACAAGCTTGTATTGTCATTATGAGAAGAATATTGTTGCAAGAGTATGTGTAGTTGTTGGTATTGTCTATGTTGTTTGCATTAATGATGCTTTGATTAGTTACACTATGTTGTCATTAGTAAGCTATTGGTGTCAACCTCTAGTGTTGCTTTGATAAGCTTTTATCTATGGTTGAGGAAGTGATGTAGATGATGAGGATGTGTTCCTAGTGCTTGGTTTCCAAGTGCTTTTGAGAAAATTTGATAAAAAGAGGAAACTGTGAGTTGCAGTGTGTTATGGGTTGAAAAGTAGAGTTCTGGTGTTGCTTTTCATTTCTTCTAGGTTGAATATCTACTTATGTATTTCAGATATGTTGAACACAAGTGATCAAAGGTGTTGTATCCAAAATTTGGTGTACTGGATCACCGTGCAGAGGAAGTTATGTTCACCAGTGTGTGAACTGTGTATTGCAAAGGTGTCTAGGAGAAATGTGTTTGCTCCACATTTCTCTACAATTTGGTTTTAGGTCTTGCAGATATGAAGGTGTGTTAATAGTGTTGGTATCTTTTTCAATCAATTTTTTTTGAGGTTTGGTGCTTCAAAAGTGAATTTCTTAATTTACATTGTATGGCAGAGTTGTTTAAGTGTACTAGGTGTTTACATTCCTCAGGTGTAAGTTGTTGCAAAGGATTTTGTTGGATTTCGGGGTATTTGTGGAGTATTCCATATTGTGTTCAAGTGAAATTTTTTGTTTGTGAGTTGTTTTTGGATCAAAGGAAATGCTTACTTAAAATCTTAATGGTGTCTACACGGGTAACGGTCGACCTTGGTGCTTACACTAATTACAGTGGTTGTTTATTGTTTGTACAAGCATGTTGTAGCGTGGTTTTATAGATTTGGTTCCTAGATAAGGATTGGTGTGGTTCATCTTCACTTCTACCTACCACAAAAATGTTTTGGTGACAACCTATTTTGAATTTGCACGGTTGATGTGCATAGCCGACCTTGGAGGATGATTTCAAGGTTGAAGATGATATAAATATGAGTTAAGATGTTGAAGGGTGCAAAGAGAGATAAGTATGATGCAAATGATGTGAATTGCAGAGTGTTAGAGTGCAAATTTGAAAAGTGTGGTGCAAGCTTTCATGAGTTAGATTATTGGATGCAGTGAGCAGAAGGTGTCTACAATTCTTTAGTCAAGCTACGAAGGTGTTGGTGATGTTGTAGTGGATTTGTATGTTGCATTGAGATGGATTTCTTTATGTAACATTCTTCTCTATCTTCTCTTCTATTTTGGCAGTGAGCCTTTCTTTCTTTAGGCAATGAGCCCTAATGTATTCTGTATTGATATTACTTTATATTGTGAACTAATCCTCTCTGTGGGTTTTCCCATCTTGGGTTTTCCACGTAAATCTAATGTCCTCTTGTGCATGGTGTTGATTAAGTTTCCATTTCTGCTAATTACTTTTCATGTTGAATTATTATAACAATTTAAGGGTTAATTGAACGAATGTGGATATAAATCTTTATGAGGGTTTTGAAGTTTTAAGGTACAACTGATTCACCCCCCTCTCAGTTGTCTTGTGCATTACACAGTTAATCAATAACATTGATGTTCTTTGACAACTTCTAAGTGCAACACATCCTATAGGGTCTTTTTCTGAGTTGAGAAGATGTGTTTTTTTTAATGTAGGCCTCTAATGAACATTCTTGTTGAAGTGTGGCATCAATTTCCTACATAATCTTTCCAACTCATTAAAATGCTTATCATATTTTCAAATTGATTCACTTGAGGGTTGCTTCACCTCCTTCAATGCAACTATATTTGCATGTTCAAGTTCTAGTTACTCAAAATCTTGTTAAATATTCTTAATTTCATCCAAATTGACCTATGTACCATAAGAGTCATGTTTTGTATACTAGTCTTGTGTGCATCCTAGAGTGGCGCTAAATAAACCTATTGTGCAAAATCGATAATAATCTTCACAAACTAGGATATTTCATAAGCCTTCCAATGAAGAGGGGCATCCTCTCCCATGATTTTTTGTTTTAATAAGAATTGACTCCTCAACCAAGGTATGAGCATATAATATATTTGAATGGGTACATAAATTCAACTATGCAATTAACTAGTCTAGATGCAAAATAGAGAAAACTATAGTCTTAATTGGAACCTAACATAATCAAATTTTACATCAATCAAGTGTTCATATACCAAATTGATTATTATTTACACCTTACCTAACCCCTACCTTTGTCTATGCCTTACAAATGAAATAGCTACCTAACTATCATTGAAATATGTATTAGATAACAAATATGTATTGTAAGGGGTGTTGGGTTCATGGTCAACTCTTCTCCATCTAAGTGTGCATAAATCTTATTGTTTGACCATTAAGTTGTAAGTGGTGTTCCCTCATACTCTTTTGCTACAACACACTTCCCTTTTCTTGCTTTTGTGTATCTACAAACTCAAATTCTAGTATGTTGCTTAATCTTTTCTATCAATGCTTCTTTGTATCATGTTCTTTGTGTGCATTATGCCTCCCTCAATCATTCCTCCTACAAGGTCATGAATGTATCTTATCTTGTTTCATTCCATTACCTCTTATGCTCCAATCATTTTGCACTTGAACTATTTCCTTTAATACTTATACTCTACTATTCCTAAGTCTTGAATTTATCACCTCTTTTGCTATATACCCTCTTGCATAGAAGGAAACTACTCCATAGTGAGGGTTTCAATGTGCTTTCCAATTAGCAACATCTTCACCCAAAAATACTTGGGCATAAAAGCTTACATCTGTTTGATGTGAGAAACTTTTGCAACACCTAGTCAACTAGGCTATAATTCAAAACTACAAATTGTAAATGCATAACTATGTATAGCATCTTTCATAAAAGCATCCATGAAACACCTCCAAACTATATCCAACCTCTACAAATGTCCAAGATTCTCACATGTCCACTCCAATCCATTGTTTTATCCAATCTACAAGCCAATAAGATCTTTGTACAGTAAAACAAAAAACTTATTTTCTCACCATTATCGAAACTTTCTTATAGATTCTTTGACCTTGCTTGACCACCAACAATGGATACGAAGGAGTGTAACTTACCAAACCATGCTTAAATAGTATACAAATTTTGAAAAGGTCCCAACAACATAACCAAATTGTTAATAATTATATTTTAACATACAATTTTCTATGACTGAACACTTATGAACCCACATCCAATAACATCTTTCGTAGTCTCACCCAAAGCGCACTAAGTCCTCCACCCATTGTTGCAACCTATGCACTACCACCTGTAAACAAATACTATGAATTAATTCATTTGCAAATTATAAGAAACTTGTGCACTGTTATATCTATGACTGAACACTTATGAACCCACATCCAATAACATCTTTCGTAGTCTCACCCAAAGCGCACTAAGTCCTCCACCCATTGTTGCAACCTATGCACTACCACCTGTAAACAAATACTATGAATTAATTCATTTGCAAATTATAAGAAACTTGTGCACTGTTATATCGACTTGCATAATAAATTGGTTGTTGGAACTCTCTAAAGCATTACTATCTTGGTTTATATATACGAATTTGTCCCCCAACACCATCTTAATTATTTATGCATAATACAAGAATACCATGTGATACTAGTAGTGAACTGTGCATATGTAATATACACCCCAACACACATTTCAAGATTGCACGATGTTTATCCTTATCTATGTGCACGATGCTAATCTTGCACTTCCTCTTATAACCTTTTTATTCTTGGCACTTGTTACGGCACCAACACGTCTGCAGTTAATACATCAAATTCTTCCTCACTGAGATTACATATGAACCTCTTTTGATCAAACAACAATGATAGTCATGATCTGACACTTTAAAAGGAAGACTAGGGTAATGGAAAAATTTGATCAAAAGAAGCACTGTTAAAAGAAATCAACATTCTCATAACCTACAAACCCGAAGACTTGGATCCACATATTTGTGACCAACAAGATACCAACCAATATTTAGCAAATATCTTCAAGAACTCAATTGATCTAGCCACCACAATCTAAGCTATATATCTCACTTAACTAAGTCGTTCGTTTTAGTAGCTTCTTTTACTGATAAAATTTCAACTTGTTAAAATAGGGTTATTTTGATTGTTTGTTCTTTATATAACATTTGGGTTAAGGTCATAACACATTAAAATCTTCTCTATTATAAGATAAGTTCAATCATCATAATTTCTTGTATCTTAAATTGTATCTGTCAGGCATTTCTTGTTAAAAAGAGAAATTTTAGCATAAACAATGGTGGATGCAATTATTATTGTTTAAGACAATGTTTTAGAAAAATTCGATCCTCAAAAGTTCATATATATGGGTCGGTAACTGTTTTCCTTGTAAGAAAATTCACTGTCAACAAATTCACCTCCAACAATTTATCGTCATGACAAATTTATCTCATGGAAAATTCACCATCCATAATTCACCAGCAATTCATAGGGGTAAATTTTCCACGAGATGAATTTGTCATGGCAATAAATTGTTAACAATGAAATGTTGAAAGTAAATTTATTGACAGTGAATTGTCGACGGTGAATTTAGCTGAAACCCTATAATTTGTGATCCAGTTGAAAAATCTTTGGAATTGTTGATCGACCAAGAAATAATTCCTTGTCAAACACATAATATGAAAACTCTCTGCAGTTGAATCCCAACTACTACTACTTCAGCTTATGAAAGCGTAAATGCTTTCGAGTTTGTGTCATCATCTACAGTCACATATTTTAAACGATGTCAATGTCAGTCCTAACGTTCCCACCATCGACAACATCGGGAGTAGTCTTGGGCATTTTCACAGTCAAAACATCATTCTCTAGCTTTGCAGAAATTGGATAAAAAGAGGGGGTTCAAAGGTCTTTGTGGGGTGTTAGTGGTTGCTTGTTCATTGTTTTGATTTCTCTCTTGCTGGGTAACAAGACAGGTTGTAGCCTAGAGATAAGGTGACAACCCAATCTTTTATCTACATTCTCATCACTAATAAGAGTATGTGCCTTAAGCCATCTAAAATACATGGTTTCAAATGGAATTAAATCAATGTAATTGTCTTTGATTTCAAAATAATAATCTAGATCTTTAGTGAATAATCATGTCAATAAGGTCTTACAGTTAGTTGTATTTGGTTATTGTTACAATTGGTTGTGGTTTTTCTAATGTAGTATTTTTTGACATTTCAAGTCTGGTTATTCTTTTTAGTCCAGGATCTATAAGCAAATTTGGAATTGTTTACTATTGTAAGGTTTACTGAAATTTAAATTAGTTAGTTGTGTTTAAAAGAAAGAACATTGCAAAGAAAACATCTTCAACATGATTTTTTTTATAAATTAGTCCTTTATCTTGTTTGATATATTGGCTGGAATAATAGTTATTAAAACGACATACTTGATCAGAATTATTTAAAATAATAGTTATTAAAATGACATATTTGATCAGAATTAATTAAATATTCTAGGTTCTCTTGCATAACTCAAAGTCTTTATTTACTTTTCTTAATATACTTCTTCAAAGTTTGATTTGATGGTGTCCACAGACCTACCCTTATTCTACATACAGTCCATTTTAAATTCAAAACTATTTTTTCTTTATTTATCCAGGTTTGTGCAGGTTTGTGCCCAGATTTTCACTTTTTGGTTTAGAAGATATTAGCATAGCTTAGTGCATAAATAAAAATATGGCTTTTATTAAATAACTCTTAAAGTTCCCACTTCAATAATGTATTTTGAAGTTGAATACTTATTACATGAATAGAAATAAATAATTTAAATATAATTCTTTTTAGGGTAAGGGAAAAGGCAATGGATGTATGGGATATTACTTTCTTAAATAGTTGATCCTTTGTAACTTTATAAAATATTCATTTCTCTCAAATTCATGAATAGAAAATAAGTAAATAGTTTATATTGAACGAATAACAAATTCAAATATTTTGCTTTGTATTCAAATAAGTATATCTCATTACTCCAGCATATTACCATTCTCAATACTAAATGTGCATTGACATAAAGAAGATTTCAATGGAGTCAAAATAATACAATAGCTTTCACATTAACTATTGCAAGGATACTTTTAGTTGATTTTGCTGGTCACATTACTTCCATCCCTTGAAACATGTTTTTTGAGCTTAATTGATGTTCTTTTGAAGTCCCTTGAATTGAACCTTAATGAAGTTAGTTTCACTATTTAAAAAGCATATGCTTAGCTTTTTTCAGGTAGGATTCCACTTCTTGACCACTGTGTGAAGTATAAAGATTGCTATCAATGTCTAATCAAGGTGTGTATTATGCCTACGAAAAGCATATGACTTATTCCTAAACCAAAATGATTTAAATGATAGACAACAAAAATGGGTGAGCAAACTACAAGCCTATGACTTTAACATCGAATACATGAAAGGGAAGAATAATGTTGTATTTGATGCCTTATCATGAAAACCTCATCTATGCTCCATGATGAATATCTCCACCCAATGAAAAAACTCCATAATTGTAGAATATGCCAAGGACACACTATCAAATGATATATTAGAAGGAAAGCTACAAGATGAAGGGGAAAAATACGAAAGCCTATCATGACACCCCACTGGCGAGACATCAAGGGTACTACAAACTTACAAACAAATAAGAGAAATATTCACATGGAAAGGTCTCATGGGAGACGTCCTAAAACACATTAGAGTGCATGGTGTGTCAAAGGAATAAAGAACATACATTTCTTGCAGGATTACTTCAACCTCTAACTATACCTAATCAAAAATGTGAAAGTATTTTGATGGATATCATTCCAAGACTCCCAAAGGTCCAAGGAAAGGATTGTACATACATTGTGGTGGACCATCTAACTAAGTATGCACTTTTCCTTGCAATGTCTACTAACTATAGAGCATTTTTACCTAAAAACATTATTAGTGATAGGGATAGCAAGTTTCTTAGTTTGTTTCAGCAAAATCTCTTCAGACTAGCAAGGACCAAACTCCCCTCAAATACAAGTTACCAACCACAAACCGATGGAAAAACTGAGATTGTCAATAAATGGCTTGAAGGATATCTAAGAAACTATGTCACCGGACAACAAAACGCATGGATCAAATGGTTACACCTTGGGGAGCATTGCTATATAACACCACTCATAATATGTCAATAGGGATGAGTCCCTTCAAAGCTTTGTATGAGTAAGAGGCAACCTCATTTGGAGATTTAATTCTCACTAAAAGTTGAGTGCCAGGAGCTAGAGACTTAGTGCAACAAAGTGTAGATATTATGAATACACTTAAAGATAATTTGCACCATACACAAAATCAGCAAACTATATATGTTGATCAAAGAAGGAATGAAAGGACATTCGAAGTGGGGGACTTGGTCTTCCTAAGATTGAAATCCTATAAGCAATCATCAATCAAAATAAGTGGAGCAAAGAAACTAAAGCCAAGATTTTATGGGCCTTACAAGATTACAAGAAGGATCAATAATCTTACTTAGGAGTTGGAATTACCAACTAACAACAAAATTCATAATGTCTTAAACTTGTATCATCTCAAGAAGGTATTAGGACAATATATTACACCATTTCAGAATTACCCTCACTCGATGACAAAGGAAATTTGATTTTAGAACCTGAGACTACCATTGAAATGCGAGAAAAGAGGTTAAGAAATAACACTATTCCTGAATATTTGGTTAAATGGAAGGGTCTACCTATGGAATATGCCACTTGAAGGAGTTGAAATATTTGATCGCCCAAAGTTGAAACTGCTTGAGGACTCACAATCTTGGGAAAGGTGGACTGTCATGCTCCCCACCATAAGAAAATAAAATAGCAACCTAAGCTAAATCGTCAAAAAGGAGAGCAATTAATAAGATTGACACCTTAAGAAATATTAATTATTGTTATTAACTGCAGTGAATAGCAATTAGAAAGGCACAGGTTGGTTTTGAAAGGAAATGATTAATTAAAGAGAGACACATCACTTGGAGGAGTTGTATCCCTTGTATGTTTGTGACCCTTCCACCCATTTTTGTGGATTATAAATAGGGAAAGCATACTCTTGGAAAAGGCATCGAATGAGAATTGAGATTCAAGGAGCAGCTATCTATAATATTTTGGAAAGTGATTGGTATGTAATGTGGTTGGATTTTTCATTTATTTATTTACAAATTTGTTGAGAAGCTTTTATTTATTTATCAATTTAAATTGTCAATTCATCAAGAAATGTTAGTAATTATTTATTTGATTTCCAAAAATCATATATGTCCATGTGTGAAACATGTGATCAGGAGATGCAATAGTATTGGTTCCTTCATCAAGTACACCAACTCCAAGATAGATGTGTCATGCTTGTGGGCCAAGGGGCCAAATGACTCAGATGCTCATTTCATTCCCTTGGTCCTGTAAGGAAACTAAGGTAGTGGAATAACTTCCTACTCTAATCTTGAGAGGAGGATAATGCAAAATTTACAAATCTTTACAATAGTTACAGAAATTTAAACAAAAATAAACATAAATATCATGCATACCACAACATAGTCATTTACATATGTGTGAAACATGTGATAAGGAGATGCAACAGTACTAGTTCCTTCATCAAGTACACCAACTCTAAGATAGATGTGTCATGCTTGTGGGCCAAGGGGCCAAATGACTCAGATGCTCATTTCATTCCCTTGGTCCTGTAAGGAAACTAAGGTAGTGGAATAAATTCCTGCTCTAATCTTGAGAGGAGGATAATGCAAAGTTTACAAATCTTTACAATAGTTACAGAAATTTAAACAAAAATAAACATAATATCATGCATACCACAACAGTCATTTACATAGAAAAAATCCTTTCGGGAGAAAAAACCCACACTCTAAAATCCGCCCAATAAATTATTTAGAAATCACAAAGATTACAATATACTTGTAGAGCAAGCTTCTCACAAGACTATCACCAACCAAAGATCCAAAGGCAACACGACCGTTATTAGATTCTCATAATACATCACAATACACAATCGTAATACAATGCCCTCATAAAATAGGGTTTCCTTCTAGTGCAAGTCAATCCAACAAAATATTGACTGTTAGATATGAGATATAATGATGAACAATCCAGATTTTCAAAAAAAAAAATGTACATAAAAATTAGTTTTCGAGGGCGCTACCTCCAGGCCCTCAAACCCCCTGCACCCACCGCCCCCCTCCCCCGTTGCTTATACCTCATGTAATTGAAAGGTTGAGTCACATTTTCCCAAAAAATCCCCCACTTCTCAAACACGTTACAAGAGCAATGAGAGGGTGTATAAACGTCATCTCTTAATTGCTAAGGATCGAAAGACCCATAGTCTTTGAAGATCATCTAAACTTCTTTGTGCTCATAGGCTTAGTTAAAGAATCAGCAACATTCATCAGAGTCTCTACCTTAACCAACTCCACCTTGCCATCTTCGACCATATCTCTAATAAAATGATACTATAGATCAATGTGTTTGGTCTTGGAAAGAAATGTCGAGTTCTTAGCTAGACATATTGCACTCTAACTATCACAATAAATTGTCACTGCACTTTGTTTTATTCCAATATCTAAACACGATCTCTTAATTCAAATGGATTCTTTATAGTATGAGTAGTTGTCATATATTCAACTTCAGTAGTGGACAAAGCAACCGCAGTTTGTCGCTTACTCATCCAACTAATTGCGCCACCAAATAAAGTAAACACAAGTATTGGTGAATCGTATGTTATCAAAATCACTTGCCCATTCTAAATCCATATAACCATGAATATCAAAGGAAATCTCATCTTCAGTCAAATTACTATGATAACATAAGGAATACTCTAAGGTACCACACAAATATCTGAAGACTCTTTTAATTGCATCCCAATGAACTCTACCAGGATTAGACATGTATCTGGAAAGAACTCCCACTGCTTGGGAAATGTCTGGTCTAGTACAAACCATAGCATACATCAAACTTCCAACTGCACTCCAGTAAGGCACTTTGCTCATGTCTTCCATCTCTAATGGGGATGTTGGACAATCTGAAATAGATAACTTTGTTCCAACTGAAACAAGAACATACAATTGTCTACAATCCTACATATCAAACCTCTGTAAAATTGAATTGACATACTTACTTTGGCCAAGCCATAGCTTTTTGTTCACTATATCTCTTTTAATTTCTTTTCCAAGAATGTGTCTAGTTACACCAAGGTCTTTCATTTCAAATTTAGCAGCAAGTTGAGATTTCATTTCTAAAATCATACATTTCCCTTTACCAATAAATAACATATTATCAACATATAATGCAATAAATAGGAACGATCACCATCAATTTTATAATAAGCACAATGATTTAATTTAGAACGCTCAAATCTCGAACTCAACATATATGTATCAAATTTCTAGTACCATGTATTAGGACACTATTTTAGGCCATACAAAAATTTCTTTAATTTGCAAACCAATTTACTTTTACATTTCACCACATAGTGCTCTAGTTGTGTCATATAAATATCCTCCTCCAAATCACCATAAAGGAAAGCAATTTTCACATTCATTTGCTCAACCTCTAAATAATAAGCAACAACAATATAAAGCAAAAATCTAATAGATGTCATTTTTGCAACAGGAGAAAATATCTCGCTATAATCAACACCCTCAACTTGAGAGTAACCTTTCACAACCAACCTTACTTTGTATTTCTCAATACCTCCATCTGAACCAACCTTTTTCTTGAACACCCATCTGCAACCAACAGGTTTTCTTCCTCCAAGCAATGGTACAAGATCCCATGTATCATTCTTTTTCAAAGCTATCATTTCTTCATCCATAACAATCTTCCAGGATCTTGCATCATTCATACCTAATGCCTCTTCTACCAATCTAAGTTCATCTATGTCAATATTCAAAGCAAAAATACATTCCAATCATCATGTGAATACCTTTCAAGCGGTTGTCTATGCCTTATAGACCTATGAACAAGTTGAGTTTGACAATGTTCCTCCTCTTCTGAAAATTCGGAGCTAGATGAGCTCTCCTCAACTTCTTGTCTATCTATGGGTCTCGATTCAACTTTCTTAGGTGTAGAAGGAAATTGAATCACATCTTCCTGTTTACTTTGTTATGGCTGCAATATAATAGAAGTCTAAGTTTCTCTAAAAATAACACTTCTACTATATATAGTCTTTTGTGCAACAAAATCCCAAAGCTTGTATCTCCTTCCACACCATAACTATATTTGATGGAGATACATTTCACAACCTTGTTCTCCAACTTTGCTTGATTCTCCTTTGGCACATTTGCATATACCTCGCAACCAAAAACTCTAAAATGTCTTAGTGAAGGCTTTTGGCCCGACCATGCCTCTATAAGAATCTTATCAACAAGAGATAATGTAGGAGACCTATTAATCAGGTAATAAGTAGTAGCAACAGCTTCAGCCCAAAACCTTTGTTCTAGACCAGCACCACTAAACGTACTACTAGCCTTCTTTGTCAGTGTCCTATTCATTCTTTTTGTAACTCCATTTTGTTTGGAAATATGGAGTTGTCTTTTGTCTATGAATACCACAATCTTGACAAAATCTATCAAAATCATTAGAGAAAAATTCATCATCATTATTTTTCCTCAAACCTTTTATTTTATTTCCAGTCTGCAACTCAACCATTGCTTTAAATTTTTTAAATCAACTAAAAAATTTAGATTTACTCTTTAGAAAATACATCCATGTCCTACTCTAATCATCAATAAATGAAACATAATATGTGGATTTACCAGTTGAATGAACATCTATGGGACCAAACACATCATATTGAATAAGATCCAATACACCACAAGATTTATGAAAACTTGAGTAAAATTGAACGCAATTTTGTTTTCCATAATGCAATGCTCACAAAAATCAAATTTAAGATTACAATCAAACAACCCTTCAACAAGTTTTTCTATTTTTCAAAATCCTTAGACCCTTTTCTCCAATGTGGCCAAGTCTTTGGTGCCATAACATATTTTTCTCTATAGGTAATTTTGATTCAGAAGAAAGAGCACCCTTGGGTACCTAGAAGCCATGACTATCTATTAAAGATAAACCCTCACCTCTTCTACAAACTTGCTTTTCACAGAAGTACTATTGCACTCAACAGTGCACGCATCCAGCTTATACAATGTGTCATATCTGACACCTCTAGTAATCCCCATAGCACCTATAACCATCTTGCATCCTACATCAAAAAATACTACCTGGACACCTACATCTATTAGTTTTCTCATAGATAACAAATTTTGTGCTAATCCAAGGATATGCAATACACCATTAATCCTTTTTATTCTACCATCAAGAAACCTAGTTCTAATTTTACCACGACCAACCATCTTTAAATAAGAATTATCACCCAAATACACCTTACCTCCATCAAATTCTCATATTTAGAAAACCAATCTCTATTAAAGGTCATATGAAAATAACTGAGTCAATTAACCATGCATCATTACCTACACAAGTTGTCAAAGCTGCAATGAATGCATCACTATCTTCCTTCTCGAACTCGGAATCAAAATCAAATTTCTTTTTTTTCTTCTTTTTTGCTTTGTAGTCCTTATGAATATGTCCAGGTTTATCACAATTCCAACAAATAACTTTGGATTTTCCAGGAGATTTGGATCTCCCCTTTGACTTGGATTTATCACCCTTTTCATTCTTCTTACCTTTTTCCTTAGGTCTTCCACGAACATTTAGGGCCTCCTTGGCACTAATGGATACCTTCCTCCTCATCTCTTCAGAAAGCAAAGAACCCACCACATATTCAATCTTCAATATAACAGAAATACTCTCAATAGCCATAACAAGATAATCCCACAAATCAAGCAAAAAACAAAGTTAGATCTAACATTTCTCCTCCTTATACATTTTGACACCAACTGACGCCAATTAAGCCACCAACACATTGAATGCTTCCAGGTAGTTTTTAATTCGTACACCCTCTTCCATTCTCAAATAATACAATTTCTTCCTTGAGAAAATTGTGTTCACTTAAGATTTGGCTTGATACATCTCATCAAGCTTCTTCCATGGTTTTTGTGCAGAGGTCTCTTCATGGACATTGATTAAAACAAAGTTAGCCAAGCACAATCTGATTAGACCCTTGGCTTTACGAACCATAACGTCATATTAAGCAACCAAAATAGGATTTACAAGCCTTAAAACATTCTTATCAACATCCCATAGATCTAAATCTATCAACAGATCCTCCATTTTCAACTTCCACATATCTAAATTATTTCCAAAAAAATTATCCACCTCTATTCTCCTTGATGAACTTGTCATCTAAAAATTCCTACAACAAAATTTCAGAATGTCTTTTGTACAAGCTCCCACTCAAATCTAGATTAATTCAAAAATTCAACAACCCACAACTTAAACCAAAGGTGATCAGGCTATGATACACTTGTAAGGAAGTTAAGGTAGTGGAACAACTTCCTACACTAATCTTGAGAGGAGGATAATGCAAACTTTACAGATTTTTACAACAATTACAAAAACTTAAACAAAAATAAACATGTATATCATGTATACCACAACACAGTGATTTACCTAGAAAAAAGCCTCTAGGGAGAAAAACCCCATTCCAAGCCACCCAATATATTATTTAGAAATCACAAATATTACAATATACTTGCAGAGCAAGCTTCTCACAAAAGTATCACCAACCAAAGATACAAAGGCAACGCAATCGCTATCAAACTCTCAAAATACATCACAATAAATAGTCGTAATACAATGCCCTTTCTAGGGTAAGTCGATCCAACAAAATATCAACCATCAAATTTGAGACCTAATGATGACCCCTCGAGCCTCCCCACACCCGAACCCCATACCCCCCCGTTCCCCCCTCTCCCGACACCCCAACCCCCATCACTTACGTATCAATTAGTACCTTATGTAATTGCAAGGCTAAGACACATTTTCCCAACAGGGCTTGATTAAGGATGACAAGCTCCTTGCATCCTATCATGCTTTCCCATCGAATTCCTAATATGGTTGGTTGTTGGAAATAAGCTATGAAATGGATCCAAATGTATTTGGGATATCGTGTTTTCAATAGGGATTATCTATGATCATAATTCTTGATGTTAATTAATTACGATTTTCTCTAAGTTCTATTGTAATTGTGTAATTTATTTATAGAATACTCTGAAAATAAATTGTATTGTTGAAATTCTTATTTTTGGGCAAAAATTAGGGTTATCCCCAAAGGGGACATTACATTATCTTCCATGTGCAATTGCTAAGATTGTTTAGAGTACTTTGTTTGGGTCAATAGTCAATATTTTTGTCCAATGGACACAAACCAACTTATAGGTTGAGGATAGTAAATTTTGTGGACTACAAAACAATACAAGTGACATTACACATGATAATCATATAGACCACCCATATAAATTTTGTCAAGTCTCCGATTGGGACCTATTTCCAATAGGACGAGAAAGAGCATTTTTAAATGCTAAATTAAAATAATATTAATATAATAATAATAATTAAAGTAATATTAAATAATAAATTTAAACTATTGAAAATAATATTTAAATTTTATAGTTTGTGGCCAACACTTATGGTAAGTGCTTTAATAATATTTAATATTTGTCTAGCCGACCACCTCTTGGTAGGTGCTAATACTCATTAATATCGGATCTCATGCTCTAGGAAATCATGTGTGGATGAATTCAAAACAGGAGTTTTCAAGGACGATAACCACTGTTAACTGCGCCTGGGGAGACGCCAATCCCACTAGTGTTGTGATACCATCCTGGTGACACTAATCATCTTGTGTTTAATCTGCAACCTGCATATTACAAGGGCGAACAAGGTTGAAGGTGAATTGTGGAGAGCTTTAGTTCGGATGCGTGGCACTAAAGGCATCGATTGGGCAATTGTGTGGCCGAGCCTCTAGCTCTAGCCACTACCAACTCTCACTCCTAGGTGCGACCATTGGAAGCAGAGCATCTCAGATCGCTGGCATTTGAAAAAAAAGAGGCACGGCACTTCCTCAAGATTGGAAGCTGCAATCTCACCGCCATTTGTTGGGTGAGCCCCCTAGATCAAAACACACGCAAGCCATTGGGTGTGGTAGCCGCAACCAACCAAACTCGGCAAAGATTATGAGATCCACTTGACCATTGATGTGTATTATGGGAAGCGTATATCTGTATGTTCAGCCATCACCCTAATAACTGTATTCAGCACAAGGTTTTCTACGCAGTCTGTGTCAACAAGCTTGCTACTGAGTTTGTGTGATCTGGATATTGTTCTACTACTACTGCATAATCGTGAGATCTGAATATTATTTTGTAAGACATTGTT